>CAEFZY010031373.1:0-50176 GCA_903066815.1 Brachyrhaphis roseni
TATGGATTTTTCTTCTTTATTATGCATTTTATGGCTGGTGCGACTTATACTCCGGAGCGACTTATAGTCCGGAAAATACGGTACACATTTTCATGTTTTTCTCTCATCAGAAAACAAAAGTCAAATTCTGACTGAAAGGCACCCCATTCAGATCATGTTTGTTATTCTGATCAGTATTAACCCTGCCACTGCCACGAAGTCTGCAAAACCAAAGGATTAAGCATAAGTGTTTTATTTTGCACATTAAACTTTTACTGCACTGGCAAGAATACTGTGCCCATGTTGTCTTGGGAAAAGAGCAGAAGTACTCACTCACAGCACATATTTTAATCATTTTACAACCATAAAACCATAAGGGTTAGCTATTTATATATATACCCCTGCTTCAAGGAGCATGACAAAGTATCAGTGATTAAAGGTTAAGGTCAAAGTGCTATTGGATGGAAGTGACCTTTATGCCTTCAGGTGGAGGCTGAATGTAAAAGTCATCATTCCTCTACAATCAATATATCCACTTCGCTTGGGAGTACCTCTGGAAAATATCACCATCGAACACAGTCCACCAGTGAATCCAGAAATATAATCTGTATCACATATGTAGGTAACTATGTCTGTTCTCAAATTTGGAGAAATAAATTAAGCTCCCATTTTTGCCATTTCATTTTGCAGAATATAGGAAAGCTTCAGGATTTTCTCAGCTAAATAATTCATCATAAAGCTGATATGGTATGGTAAGTATAAACATGTGTTCATCTAAATTAATTAGAATGTCATTTACAATTAAATTTATTTTAATAAATAAAATCAAAACATTCCATTAATAAATTATAGATCCATTAGACAGCATTTATTGCTGATAATCCATTTTATTTATTTTTGCCACAACACACAAGCAACTATTGTTTTATTTGATTCAAATATTATTTTTGGTCTATTGTTGTGCAGGTAAAAATGTAAAAATTCACTGTGACAGTGCTTCTGATTTTTTCCTAAGAAATAAAAAACTAATTACGTGGCCAACATGTCATTTATAATTACCAATTTTGTTCCACTTGTCATAAAATTTTAATGTCACTGCCTTACACAATCATATCTGTCACATGTAAACATATTTTCAGCTGCTATTAGAATAAAACATGTTCCTGTTTTCCAAATATGAAAATCATCAATTACCTAAGCACTTGTCAAAGAAACATGAATACTGTCTCCAAGAGTAGTTCTTCTGTTCTCACATAAAAGGTGCAGATGGGTGATGTCTTCAAATATGCAGAAGGCTACCTATCTTAAAATTGTCCAGTGATATTTATTACAATTTGCATATAGATTATGCTAATTGAATTGAATTGAATTATTATTTTTATTTATTTACTTTATAAAAATAAAGTCTAGTAGGCTTTATTGAACACTACATAAACATGAGATAGGGAGGAGAAGGAAGGGGAAGACGTGCAGCAAATGGCCTGAGATCGGAAAATGAACCCTGGACAACCATGTTAAGCATTACTGTCTCTGCACATGCTCCTTCACTTGAGCCACCCATTTATTTATTTAATTACTTATTTAAAGAAAGTGGTCTTTTGATCAACTTTCTTTTCTGGAATCAATATCAAAGTTCCTAAGCCAGTCTGGCATAACAAAGACTACAGCTTTCTCTTGGTGTTTTTATTCAAAGAATAACCATTGTTTTGCCATCTGTACTGATGTTAGCCCATGGATTTTCAAAAACAACATGAGATTCTGTGTTATTAACTTAAACTAAGCACAGTTTTCTTTCTGAATGGAAAAGAAAATTGATCTTCAGTAGTTTGTTTTTTCCAGATGTTCTCATAGATAAACACTAAATGTTACCATGAACACAAGACATGTACTCTGAAAACGTGTATCTGGAAGTTTTTTATTTTAATATTTTATCCTAGAAAACAGATTTTTGCAAATAATTATTTTCTAAACTTAAAAAAACACAAATCAGACTTAGAAAAACATGTTTTCTATTCCTTGTACTCCCTATTTCAGACTCAAATGGAGAGGTTACCAGAGAGAATTGAAAAACAAATTCAACATGCAGTGCAGTGTTAATTTACACGTGTGGTGCACAGTCCCCTCAGAGTGATGCATTTCATTTTAGAGAAAGCACAGTGCGTTCAAGCGTGCATCTTTGTTGTTAAGTTGTTTGCGTCTTTTGTACCACTTTGGTTCCATTACAAGCACAGAGAGGCTAAACACAAATCAGAATGCGCCTTTTTACTGTGATGACAAATGCCATCCATTAATAAAAGAGACAAGACTGAAAGCATAATGTTCCATCAAAATAATCACACGCCATTAGTGCAGCTCCTTCCTCTCTGTGTGTTTACATGCACAATAATATTCTGCTCTTCTAAATGAACAGGCTGTGCTTTTTTCAGCTTATGTGTTATGGCTTCGTCATAGTTAGCCAAAACATGACAATCTGAAGATTGTATGCTTCTTTAAATGTGGCATTACGCTAAGAGGATAAAAGTGTTAATTATTAAAATATGCCTGTTTTCTTTTCTTCTTTTTTAGAATAGAAGGTTTCATCCAGACTGTGTGCATGCAGTCTGGATTCTTTGGGCGTGTGATTCTATCTGCAGATCGTTTTGATGGTGGTAAACTGCAGAATAGATAACATACCCATGGTCACATGTCTTTATGAAAAAAGTATTGAATTGATATACCAATAAAAAATACATAAATATTATAATAGCAGACAGCAACACAGCAGCAGACGAAAAATGCTTTTAGGCTTTGGTTTTGGTCCAAAAAGGCTTCTGGCTTCAATGCTTCAGATAAGTTATTGTGGAATTAATGGATATTCTCTGAAAGCAGGTATTCTCCTTTCCCAGTGTTCCCTATTAAGCAGCCTGGTAATGTCTCAATAGATTCTGCTTTTAGGTTCCGAGCATTTGTAATAAAAAAGTTACATTAAGACTTGCTAAAAGTAATCAGCTAAATTGTGGCCACATGTGAACGTTGAAAAGATTAGAACTCACCTCTGGACACTTTAGGTATATTCATTTATTTAAGTAAAAGTGGGAACTCTTTAGAGAAATCTGTAAATTAAATAAATGCTCCATTCACTTAGCTCCTTAAAAACTGTTAGAATAACATTCATGTCAATTTTGTTCCAGTTTTAAATCATGTTCCTATGAATTAAAACTGGTACAAAATTTCAGATTCTTTTCTCAACGTCATAAATTGATTACATTGTTATTACAACTCTGATCGAAGAAAATCTCAAATAGCGTTTTTGGAGGGAGAAAATTTTAAGATCAGGAATGCAAAGATTTGTTCATACAGCACTTCAAAAACACAAATAAAACCTTAAATGCACAAACAGCCAAAAAAAAAAAAATCAAAATACTAAATACCAAACATGTTTGAATCTGATGAAATCAGCCACCACACCACAATAATTAAAAAAGGTTCTGAGCAAACAACTTGTGTATTTCAGAAAAACAATTTTCGCTTCTTGAAATTTTAATTTGTTAGTATCATCCTTCCTACTTTTGCACACACTGTGAGTAAACAACTCATTTACCCTGTGCTGCAGTAGCAATAAAATAAAAGAAGTATTGCCTAGTGTCTGGCTGGCAACCTGAGTTAGAGAAACATATCTGGTAATTTTATCAGTGAATAGGTGAATCTTCATCGGTGTAATTTCAATTTCTTTCATTCTATGCCTTTCTGAGCTATCGTCAGGTACCTTAAAGCTGCTGGATCTTAACTCCCCCATTTTGAGGCTGTTCTACTGCAAATATAGCCAAGAATGGAGTTATTGTAATGGGATGATTTAGGTACGCGTGTTGCAAAAGAATGAAAATTGGTTTCAGTGAGAGACAATTGTGAAGAAGTTCACACAAAAAGACAAAAATTTAATTAGATAAGAGGAGAAATGAGTTGGCACAATCTATTGTCATTCCTCTCTCCTTCAGGCTCTGCTGTAGCTGCCGGTCTCCACAGGCAGTACTGCTGTGAGGCACCGCATCAGCCGTGATTGATTAAATGGGCCTGATGAGTTTGAGTCATACATCAAACCTCTTGAGAGTATTCAGAGACAGAGGCACATTTGTGATCCCCTGTGAACATCGTTACCATAGTCTGTCAGTCCAGTATGTCAGCATATAAACTTATAATATATCTAAATAACATTTGACTTTATATAATTAGCAAACTCAGAGTATTTCTGTGTTACTCGGCTTGTGAGGATGAAAATCCATTAGCTGTGTTAAGCAGAGAGGTTAGTCATTAAAGAGCAATTATTTTCAAAAGCATTTAGCAGCATTATAAGGTTATCCTACAGTGTGGCAGTTAAAGAGAAGTTATTAAAATGACTCATTACTCAAGAAGATGCTGAGAAAGAAGATGAAAAAGAATCAGAGTAAAAGAAAATAGTTTAGGTACAAAGTATACTTTGCATACATTCATTTTGCAACTCTACAGACTTTTTATTTCAAGTAATAGAAATACACGTGCTGACATTTTCGGATTCTTATTCTGATGTGTTTGATTCATGATAATGCTTCACTTATATTATTTCTAAGAGCCATCTGTACTTGACATTTTGTGTTTAAACTGAAGAACAGTGCTCCTTTGTATTATCTGACAGAAGACAGTTTGAGAAAAAGAAAAGTCTGGGTGGTTTTAAATTCTAAACAAGTGATTCAACCATTCAGCTTTCATTTTGTCTGCTGAGACATGATGCAAATGCCTTTGAAAACTGAGCTTTCAAATGTTTGTAATGTCAGGAGATGTTAAATGTAGATTTTATTTTTCCATGTACATTTTATCCTTTAGCTCAAGTTCTGTTAAAGAACCATTTTATTTTAGAGTGTGCTCATATTACATGTCGCTTCCAGTTAGGGTATTCTCTTTGTTTCATTCAAAAAAGTGGCTGGCTAATCTAAACTGCTTGGGTTTTATTTAGGACAGCAGCAATCCCTGTGTTTTTTAATCACAGTGTAGAAGTCGGATATTGCTCCCCATGAGTCTAAATAAAGTTAGCTCCTTCATCTTGCTGTCACTGATAAAACCTGGGGCATTGGTCTTTTTCATACAATCAATAATGAATCCCATCTTTATGTTTACTCTGAGCAAGCAGACTGTAATTTTAAAAAAAGTTTCTCCAATACAAAAGTATGGAGTACCTGAGGCACTACTAGTAAATGAGGGTCTTTTGTGCAAACAAATGACCTGACAAGACCAAACTGGTCATAAGATATTAATGTTATTGTCACCAAGCAGAGTTGTGTCTGTAACTTTATGTTAATGACCATCTACAGAGTCTTCCATTTCCACTCATTTATGGGGGAATTTTACTGCCATAAGTCGAGAGAACACATTTTCAATTTGCAAGCAAGATTAAATCTTTGTTGTTCTCATAACTTGTAATACTCGCATTCAAGACTTTTGCTCTCTTTCATAAATTCTCTGTGCTCTCTCAAATCTTTGTGTTCATGCTCAGATTTTTTTTTGGTTTTTGGACCTGATAGATGGATAGAAAACCATTAAGCCATACAGTTATTCTTTGGAAAGCATGACTGTTGTACCACAAAGCAGAAAGCTGAAGTTGTTTCTCCCTGCATCCAGTGGGTGGCACAGAAAGAGCAGGTGATACAATAGTTTTGAGTGCAATCATTACAAGTTTTGAGAGCAAAGAGAAAAAAAATCCTGCTTGCAAGCTGAAAATATGTGTAATCCACTTATGGCAATAACATTCCCCGATACTATTGGAACTTATTCAGATGTTGTCATATTTTAATGACAAATTATTGTGTTTAATTCAGATTTTATGTGACAGAGAAGCACATATTTTTGAAGCTAGACAAATGACTATCATGGATTATTATATGTAGAAGGTGTAAAACAGAGAGGTGTTATGTAAGGATTCATCCATAGGTGAAACATATGTACAGCAGAATCAAGACAGATAAAATAACTCACCTTAGCAACTGTTATTTGATCATAAAGTTGCTAAGACCCCATTTTAAAGAGTATATAGTTTTGACAATTTCTCTTGACAGAAAATTATAAACTAGAGAATACAAAGCAGAAGCTGGACATAACCTGTTACCACCTGATGAGAGTTGACTGGCACCCTTTGTTGTGCAATTTTTCTCTCCTTCACAGTTTTCTCACTTGTTTCCAAACAAGGTGTTGACGTTTCTTTTTCGTTTCAAGTACAGCACTGTTCAGATACATGAGAATGGAGAACAGAGGAAAGGTTTCCCCATTGCTGGGCTTTGTTGTTGTATCAGAATACAGACCTTCTGCGTTTTTTGGGCTAGGATCTCTGTGCTGTGTTTTAAACCAAAGGTGGTAAAAATTAGAAAAAGCACAGTGCATTTAGAACTACCAGTGTATTTATCAATTTCCTCCGGCAGATTGGACTCTGGTTAATTTTAATGCATAAAAACAGATCAATGTTTCCAATTTATGTATTTTACAGTGAATATATACAAATAATGGAGCATACTGAGAGCATTTTACAAGTTTCGATCAATACCACCATACACTGCATTTCTTTGTCAAGGCAGAAATAAAATCCTAGATCCTGAATGAGAATGTTAATCACCATCAGTTTTTATAAATATGCTATAAGTATGCTGTCTTTGCTTTTTAATTAACCCTTTTCAGATATAACAGAAAAGAAAACAGTTCAAACGTTCCTGGCAGAGGAAAAGCCACAACATTTCCAAGAAATACAAAGCAGCTCTTTGCTTTACTAAGCAGGTGTCAAAAGGTCCACAATGAAAGGAACAAAAAAAAACCCACATTGGCTTCAGTAAAACTGCGCATGGTTTATTTTTTTATTTGTGGAAAGTGTGAAAACCTTTTAGGGAGGTAAAAGGCATTGCAACACAAACTGGTCAAATGCTAATGTCAAACAGGTTGAATGCACCATGTCCTGCGCTCTACAATTAAATTCTATTAGAAACAGCAGAAAATGTTTGGCCTACAGCTAAATAGCAGAGAAAGATGTGAATGTAAAATGGATCTATTTTCCTTGAAGTTGTTTAGGTAGAATATTAAAGAGTGTTGGCGCAAACTGTTTTAATTATGTGTTTTGACCTTTTTGGTTTCAAAAACCCCAATTAATAGACCTTCCTGTCAACATGTCTCTTTTTCCTGAATACAGAGGAGTGTGGTGATTCTGTTGAACCAAAAAAACTCTGATCAGAGGAGCTTTAATTAAAATTCTGATAATGGAATTGATTATTCTCCTGTATGAAAGACAGGGGTACTGACTGAGATGGCTCAAAGGAAAAAAAAAATCTTGATCCATTCAGCTGTGTTACTTGAATCAGTGTGTTAGTTGATTGACATAGCATGTAAATGATGAAAACTGTGTTCTTCAGACACCAACCTAACTCAAGTTGTCATTCAGGTGAGCTGTATCTGCAGGCTGTCGGCGTTCCTCTTCTCACAAACCAATCAACTCAAAGTCAGGACCTTTTCTGCACTTCTGGTCTCTCTTCTTTTTACTTTCACCTCACCTATATCTCCACCTTTCATTCTGCATTTTTATTCTGCTTTCATACCTTTTTCTTTTCATCAACACTGACCCATTATCTCCTTCATGTTCCTATTGATTCATCCTAAAGATCAGGGACTCAGCGCACAGAATGTCAAGTTCTTTAAGACATATTTAATCATATAAGCCTCAACAAACACAAAGGTTTTAGTAAAAAAGATTTGCTTGAAACTGGCTGACTGGAAAATGAGAGCCTTAATCAGGGAAGCAGCTGAGAAGAGTGTTGATGTGAGCTGCACAGATCCACAGCTCAGGTGTGAGAATAAGTTCACAGGAGAACTACTAGTTGTGCTCTCAATTCACAAAAAAGCCTTTATGGGAGGTATTACAAGTCCTGTGGAGGTACATTCAACATGTGGAATGAAGTTTTTTGGTAAGATGAGATCAACATTAAACTTTTTAGTCTATACAAAAAGTAGCATGACACGTGGTGTTAGCATTATCATGCTGTGGGAACGCTTTTCTTCAACTGGAAATAAAAGGCTGAAAAATTCTTGAAACTGGAGTGGAGGTTCAACTTTCATCAGCACACAGAGTCTTAACATACTGTCAGAGTTGGAAGGAACTGTTTTCACTGTTATAGGTTGTGGTGAAATAAAAGTAGGTCTTAGACTTGAGCACGCTGTTGCGAATCCTTCCAATGATATAAGAGAGCAAAGAAAAATGTCCTCTGTCTGCAAGTTTCATGCTGCTAATCACAGCATTCCCACCTCTTCCATGTAACAAATGAAGAACCTTTCTAGAGTTAACTTTCCAGATTTCAGTCTTTTGCATTTGCCAAGAATAACATGATAAAATACAGATATTTTCCCATATTCTTATAAACATTTTGTTTGCCTTTCCAGACAAGGAAAATACTGAACTCAAATTCCAGACTTTTCTAGACTTCATATGAAAAAGGAAAGCCACAAAGTCAATCCTGTCACTAGTGAATCTACATCTTTGCACCTCAACTTTAATTAGCAATGTTCAAATCTGTCATAAACAGCAGAAGAGTAGAAACAGAGAAATAAAATTACTCTGTGTCCTCTGTCGTGTTTATTCATCTGTTCTGTTACAGATTGAACTGCTCAAAATTTTAAATAAAGCTTTAAACAGTGACAGTATTTAAAAAAAAAAAAATCTATATTATACTAATGAATCATCATTCTGACTAATATTTTACTTGTTTTTTAAGGTAAGGCAATACATGTGACTAAGGGGACTTATTGCTCATTGTTTGAATTTTACACTAAATTAAGGATAACTCTTGAAATTTTATTTATTTTTTTAAATTGCAAGGTACTTCTGATAATTGTAAAATAGCCATTGAACACAACATCAAACACCCACCTTATCTAACAAAAGGATCAACTTAACCTGTGATTGCTTGGATCATTACTACACAACAGCTATTTTGGTATGATGGCTTTTGTTTCTCGATGAAAATGCAGGGGTCTTTTCAAGCAAAAAACCAACAGCTGGAAAAAAATGTATTTAATGCAACAATGACATTTATTTGCATAATATTAAACAAATATCATAAGCATTTGGCTGTAGTCCATGTTTTAAAGGTATACTGGATCATCACACTGGCAAATGTTTTGCAAAATGGAACAAATTAGACAGGAAATAAATGTGATTTAGTGCTAGTCTTAGTTGCTTGTCTAGTAATTCATCCATAAAGTTTGTTTTTCGGGGATCTTTAAAGCAATCCGGGCAGTTTTATCCATGAGAGCACAGTCTGAAATTGTGAATCAATGGAGCAGATAGACCTCCTGTTGACAAACAGTGAACACAGCAGAGACATGGTTTTGGCTTCAAAGTGTGTTTCTGCTCTTGTGTTTTCAAATTTTAATGCATCAGAAACATGAAAATCTTCTCAAGGTTTAAAGTTCATCTTGAAAATGCCTGATATTGAAGTATTATACTTAAATATAAATGGTAAAAATCCATCTTAAATTTTAATATGTTTGTGGAGAGTTGAATCCATTACCAAATCTTTCACAGTGGTGTAAATAAGATATGGCATAGAGGCATATTTTTCTGGTGCACTCTTCAGAATAGGAAAGACTGGTAAACAGGCCACTTAAAGTAAGATACATTCAAGGATGAATGTGTGGAGTTTTCTCAATGCCACTGGCACAGTAACTTATGTCTTGGTCAAATGAGGCTAAGATTATTTATTTTGGCAACAAAAACTCCAGGTAGAGTTGGTGATAAGAATTAATATTTGAAAAAGTGACTTATATCCACTGTTATCTGTGGCGAAGACCATGGGATGAGGTGGGATGGTTTCTCTGTCAAAGGCAGTGGAGTGCATGGCATCATAGGGCGTTTTGAAATATGACATCTTGAACTAAAATCAGATGGACCCAGTGTCAAGCATTGTTTTTCAAAGCGGAAATGTGAACTTCACCTCAAATCTATTCTATTCAAATCTACACCAAAAGGATTAACTAGAAACAAAGATCAACCGTCTCCCATAGCCATATCTGTCCCTAGACTGAAACTCTGTGAAAACCCGTAAGGTAATCTGAAGAGAAACATGCTAGGTTTTCGGGAGTATGGAAAATCTAGCAATGCCATACAAAGGGATGGCCAAACCTTCTTCTCTCTCTATGCGCCACCCTTAGGAAATATCATGGGAGACTATTAAATGTTGTCCTGTTATTGTCCAATTAGTAAAATTAAGTTTTATAATGTGCAAATAATATTTATCAACATATCAGTGAAAACAATTTTATTTTCAAGCTTTACCAGGGGAGTCAAACAGAGAAGAGTGCACTGATTTATTTAGAAAAAGAGCTTTTACTTGTCATGTGTGATGCAATACTTTTGAAGGGCAGGATATGGATCAGTGCATAGCTGTTTTGCATGAATGACTCAAATCCAGAGTGAATCTTTACACCAACACTTTTCCGTCATGGTGATGTGCTTCGGTCTTCTGGGAGATGTACGGTCAATTAAGTGATTCATTTTACCATGGCTACAAACCAGGACTTTAAATTACTCATAGATTACTTAGTTGTACACATCATCTCAGGAATTCAGAAAAGCATGACATCAATAAATTTGATCCTGTTTATCAAGTTGGAAGTGTCATTAAGCCTGGAGCGAGTCTAAGCAGGCGCTAAGAGAGAGGAAGGGGGCATTTGAAAACCTAAACAAATCAGCCAGTTATTGATTCTAAAAACACACCCTTCAACATCTAATTATTTGTTCAGTCAGACAGAGTTAATACTATGGATCAGAGCAAATAACAAACCTGGCAACCTATAAAATACTAAAGATTTGTTTAAAGTTCAAGCCTTGCCCAAGTGAATGCTTCCCTCCAAACAGGCACAGCAGCCTATGTGATGTGCGCAGGGTTCCCTAAAGGTTAGACTTGATTGCTGAACAGATGTGACTGCACAATCAGCATGATGCAACAATCCAAAAGGTGTTACTCTTGGTTGCTGATTTTTGCTCTTTCTGTGACTTTGACTGTACTTTTGTTCTCCCTCCTTTCCTCTTCCATGTTTTCGCATTCGACAGACTCGGCCAGGATTGTCCAAAGTTGGTCCTGAAGGGCCGGTCTCCTACATATTTTAGGCTATGTTCACACTGCAGGATGAAGTAACTCAAATCAGATTTTTATTCCCCGTATGTGACCTGATCTTTTCATGAGACCTGTCTGTAGGGTCAGGTCACATCCATCCAACCTCTACATCATTGATACTCAACAAATATTTCTATACTATGTCCCACCACACACACATGAATGCTCGCTACTTGTGCTGTTATTACATCCTCTACTGTGCATGTGGGACACTTTTTGGTTGTTTGCAGTTAATACAGGAGATCACCTGCTAGTTGTATCCATATGGAAATTTGAACAACCACACAAAAAATTGGAATTGAGCATTACGGCCTGCGAGGTGAACGTAGTCTTACTTATCTCCCTTGTGGTAGTTATTCCCTTTCCAGTCAGCATGCCGATGTTCTGCAGAGGCCTGCTAATGAGCCATCATTTCAGCCAAGTGTGTTGTACTGACACAATTTGTGAGAATAAAGCTTTGCTGAAATAATCTGCAAGACACCTGAAGAGTAAAGCTGCGTGATGTGATTTGACTGTGAAAAGTCTGGTCCTGCTATTTTTAAGGGGGCATTTGTTTATCTGTGGGGTATTAGTGTAAATTACAGCAGACAGTAGGGGAACCTGTCAAAACCTCCCACCGTGAGATTGGTATTTTGGCACTAAAGAAGCCCGCATACGTTCAATCATTTTTCTCACACCATGAACGTTTATGCCTGAAAGCTAATCAATAATTTACAGAGCTCAGGAAAGTGTTCTGATATATTAGGATTCTTTTTAAATCTGAGTTGTGCATTTGTGTGCATGTAGTGTAATTCTCAAGAGCCACAAACTCTTAAATGATATTCCATGTTTTTCTAGAGTGTACATGTACACTCTGTTGTGCAGTGTCTTTATAATTGTAACGCAATTTCAGATCAACAGCAGGACGATACTGCAGTACAGTGAAGTATGGTTGTTTTGAATGTTCTCCACTCGAAGACTATTCTTTTTGTACAGACACTGTTTTCAAATACTCCTGAGATCTCTTTAAATCCTTTATTAATCTTAAAAGCTGCTAAACGGTTCACTCTCCAAACCTCAAATGGGCATTTTAGTCCTATCCTGGTCTTCAGTCACACTTCACCAGTTCAGAAAACTAAATGTCTAAAGGCTTAAACAAAGCAATCCTGGTTCAAAATGTTGCAAAACAACACCTACATGAATTGTAGCAATTTTAAGTTGAATTAAATGTGCAGCTATCCTAATTTGCTACTCACCAGAAGTTTCACTTTTTTATTACATTTTTACAAAAAATAAAAAAAATTCCTATATGGCAATTAAAAACATACTTTTCATAGTTTTTTGGTTCTGGTCTTTATTTGTAGGATCATAATTTGTTTTATAAAGATACATTAAGCAATAACGTTGCTAGGAGACTCGGACAGGAAGACGTTTATCCCAAAGTCATCCAGCAGCCCACATGCTCTGAGTTTTGTATGTGCATGTGTGTGAGCACACCCCTCTCTCTTTCCCCTCTCCAATGCGCCTGTGTGTCCTTGCTCTTGCTCATTCTATAAAGCCGGCAGCATCCCCTTCTCTCATTGCACTCTCTGAGATTTCTGCTGAAGCACAAACAAAAAGATCAACTAAGCTCTGCTGGGAGGACAAACAACAAACACTGATGCTTCTGGTTATTTCCTTTTTTAAACAAAAGCTTTTTTTTTCCAGCCACAATTTTATCAAGACCGCAGAGCAAGACTTAACTCCTACACTGATCTGCATTTTTGTCATTTCTGATTCATCAAGTTGCTCCTTTTCAGGTTTTTTTTTTACAACATACAAAAGCGCTGAATGCAAAAGGTCTGGATTTCACTGGAAGGAGGAGAGATGGAACAAGGAGAGATTTAAATGAGCTGTGGATTCTGTTTGTCATGACGAAGCATGGAGAAGACATCTGTTTGCGTCTCTGCACACTGATTCCACTGATTCTTGTTTGGTAGCTGGCTTATCTCACAAAACAGTATCATTGCGTGCTGCAAATCCTGCTTTTGAGAAAAAAAAAAAACAACTTCAGCGGACTCCTTCTCGTGAACTTTCAATGCAGGCATGAAGTCTTTCAGGATTTCACTTTGAGCTTGAGAGGAATTAATATTTGCTTTCAAACTTAGGAGTCATTTTGCATGCAGACGCCTTCTCTCAACTTATGTTTTGTATCCCTCAATCTCTCAGCAATTTCAGTCTCCCCACAATCACAGAATTAGACCTTCCAGGTGCATTTTCTTCTTGTGTTTTCTTCTTTTGTTTTTTGCCTGAGAGCAAACTGGACTTAGAGCAAGTGCATTGCAGCTGACACTCTCTCCTCATCCACAAGTAGCTCTCTTCAGTATTTTTGTCACCTTCCTTCACTGCAGTACCTTCCGTTCTGACACAATGTTCGAGGAGCTTTGGAACTCCACAGATCAGGTTGGTCTCAATGGATCAGAAGCAAACTTATCTCAAAGACGTTCGTATGGCATAGAAGAAGACGGGAACCAGCATCCTTTTCTCACTGATGCCTGGCTGGTGCCGCTCTTCTTCTCTCTCATCATGCTGGTCGGACTGGTGGGCAACTCTCTCATTATCTATGTTATTTCCAAACACAGACAGATGCGAACAGCCACCAACTTCTACATAGGTAGGCAAAAATAATGTGCATCTTTATTAGTTTGTGGAAAATGGGTATTGGTATGGTTTGGCTATTTTTTTGCATTGACTCCCTCCTGGGAACAGGTTAAGACTGCAGGCAAACCACTCCACATATCTCCTGCATGCATTCATGCATGCATAATGTGTTCATAATGCCATTCCACATGGTCTTGTTGAAAAATGTATGCATATCCCTGAAAATATGTTTTTAAAGCAGCATATTTTAACAACTCAATAACTTATTTGCATTCATGTTGCCATCACACAGGTTTCTAGCAGCAATTATGTTCATTTCCTTGTAAAAGTATTTATCCACCTGAACTTCACACTTTGTCTTGGCAAAGTCACAAACATCAACATAGATTGATTTTTGTATTTAAAGTATGCTATTTTCTTCAGATAATAGTTAGGTTTTGTACTTTGGTTTACCTTTAATTTAACTCCAGTATTAATTAGTCTTCTCTCTCAAGTTCCCTCCTCTTCTCCTTGCCACAGCTGTTATACATTGCATCTAATAATTCTACCTTGCTCTTATGTCATTTTACTACCCTGTATAAGAAAGCAAGAAACCAAATACGCTACAACCAAAGCTATGCTTCACCTTGTGGATGGTGTGTTTGGGGTTCATACCATTTTTCAAGTAGTTTCCAAAAAGTGGGTTTTATTTCCCCCAAATAAAAAAACAATCAAACAATTAATACAAGGCCCTAAAAAAGATAGAATAACAAAACTAAGCTCAAGCCGTAATGATTATTTAACATGACACAATTTCAAGCTTACTGCTCAAACAAGATAAACCGACCTAACATATGAGCAACGGAGGTGGCAAGAACACACTTGGAATGGGTGAAGGGGAACATCAGCTTGCAAATTTAACTAACAAACAGGAAATAAACACATAGCTGAACATTAACCTTAATTACAAATAACCTCAGCAAACCTCTGGGGCTCTTACAGAACAACTGGATTGACTGTGATTAAATCACACACACACATATGGATTAGATGACTTTTAAAGGAAATAGTTACACTGGAATTTATTTAAGCAACAGAGTATATTGGGCTCCACACATCCCATTTAGCATGATTAAATAAGATGTTGTATTTTTTGTTGAAAAAATACACGTGTATAAAATGTACAGCATCCTTTTCAGTCAATCATTCACCATATAAAAAATGCACAGATGCTTTTATTTTTATTGTAATATAACAAAAGATTAAAGGCTCCCAACACAATATCATCACAGATAATAGACATAAAGCTTATGACAGTTCTTTACTGGTTAAGTAATTAGCCTTAATAATATATCTAATTTTTCCAAATTGCACACATCTTTTAAAGTTGATGGGCATGTTTGCAATAGGCTTATATCAGAAACATAAAGTACAAAAAATATGCAAAAATGTAGTAAAGGGCATAATTTCACTAAATTAGACTTTATGCAGCAGAAAATATAGCATTGATGGAAAATGAACATGAACTGAAAAGCTACATCTACTTTCAAAACAAACTTACTGACACCTCATTTACACCAAATTAAGAGGCACTGAAATCAAATGCAATCCAACACATGCACAGTTGTATTGGCAGATCATACTTTTTAACAGCTACACTGTCATCAGTATTAATGGGATGGTGCTAATGGATAAAATATTTGTCTACATCTTTTGAAGGCACGTTAATAAAAATGTCTCATGAAAGTGGTAAAATAATAAATATTAAGCTTGCTGTGGCATTTTCAGAAGCATAGCTGCTTGCAACAAGCTGCTAGTTTTTATAGGTCAACAGCTTTGAGTGTAAAATGAAATTAACTTATCCTTTTTGCAGGGTTTTCCTGATACTTCAGTATTTTAATGAAACTGTCTATGTGGTCATGTACAGGTTGTTTTAATTTAAACTGTTGGGAATTAAAATATTACTATTAATTAATGTTTGCTTGGATTAGTTCTTTACATCTTGCGCAGCTTGCCTTTATTGAAACAAGGTTCACCATAAAAATAGTTGTATAATAATAAGATCATCCACCCTGTTCATATTTTATGTCTTTTCTTAGTATTCAGAACACGCAGATTTGTAATCTGGAATGTATTTGATCTATATGCCATTACTAAGCAAGAGGTGAGGTGATTGATTTGCCTGAGTTTGCTCCACAAAGTAGAGTGTGGGAGAGAGAGGGGGGTGCAATAAATGTGATCATATCCATGTGAATCAAAATAATGTTTTTGTAGCTCTGTGACTCGGTGCATAAAGTCTGTGTATCTGTGTTTGCACATTGCACTCCGGATGTGAGGAGAATTTGATCTTGGTTAATACATCCCAAGGCCACTGCACTGAAACAGTGTAATATTCAGCATAATTTAATTAGCAACTGCATCATCTACCAATCTCTCCAACAATATGGTTAGGCGACAACAATGTGATTAGATCAGCTCTTCAAACAAATGGGGAATGGTGTCTGGCATGCTTGTTAAAGTGATGGACACATGAGCCAGACTGCAAACCTCTGACTGATATGTTATCAAGACATAAATGTATTTTTTGGGCTTTGGCTTTACACTAACAATTAACCCCTTAACTGGGTGTATCCCATCCATGGGACAAATCTAGTTTGCTTGAATACTCTGCTTTTTTTGCTGCCAGTTAAGGGGTTAAAATTTTAGAAGCATAGGTATAAAGACCCACAGGCAGTCTATAAAATGTTTAACACACCTTCAGTTTATCACCACCAAATAATATATTCTCCTTCTGAAGCAGCTTCTTGGTATCTGATTTCAAATGCACAAGAATAAACTAACATTGTACAATATTTTATGCATAGAATTGAGCTTGATTGGATCAGACTAAGCAAGGATACCGACCCATTTCTTAGTATTTATTTCAAACTTGTCATTTCGTGTCAGATTTTAATTTTATTCCAAATATAGTGGCTTTCAAAAGCATACACCATGCCAAGTTGAAATTAATGTAACAATTGTGGCTCTGATTGTGCTCATCTTAATAATATCATTAGGAAACAGACACCATATTAAATACCATACAATCATTCATTCAAAAAATATTTTTGGATAAATATACAGAATCCACCAGCTTCTTTAATAAAGTGAAGTATTTGAACACAGTAGAGATTATTATGGTCTATCATCTCTTACACTTGGCATCAAACACAAAATGGACTTTGGGTTTCAACAATTTCATGTTATTACCGAAATAAACAAATTTTCTCTTAGTCCATACTCACATCTAAAAGGTGGGTTCCTCAATATGACATTTTAAAAAAAACATTTGGGAAAGAGAAGAATAGTTGTAATATGTTATTCTTGATGAATTACAGCAATGGTCATCATAGCAAGATGTTGCTTTTAGACAGAGAAATCATGACTTTGTCATTCATTTGAACTATCTGTTTTTTTTAAAGCTACATGTGAGAAGAAGTCTGGTTCTCAACATGCAGCAGACATCATTTGGTGATGTGTAAATGTGATTGAGGAGAAAAAGTTAAAACATCACTGACATAAAGACAAAAGATAATCAGCTCTGGGTTTTCTCCCAGTGCAAAATAAACATGATAGTTCCTTGACTTAAAAGGTGGTAAAAGCTACCCAGTAATTTAGTTTTTAGGGAATAATTAACAAGACTAAAATTACATATTGAAAATTGGAGAATGCCAATCCGCAAAGTGAACGAAAGTTATTTCTTCACCATGGCACCTGCCAGTGGTTGACTTTAGGGAGCAAGTGAAAGTTTTTCTCCTAAAAGTGGATGTGTTAGAATCAAAATAAATGGGCGATATTTGAATAGGTTTGACAGGGCTCACTGATACTCATGGGGAATGAAAGCTGACGTGCGCAACAACCACTTCAGCTACTGTAGCTCAAGATGCTGAAGGAGGTAAAACTACTTCTGACAAAAAGGTTTTAACATATACAGTCTGTTGCAATTTACTGTGTATGAGCAATAGCAGCAGACCACTCTTGAGTCACAACAATCCAAATGTTATATCTGATTGGTGCATCTAGTTTTTTTTTTTTCCCTTCAGGTGCACAACACACCCATTTGTGTCAAATTTGTAATCTACAGGTGATTAAGAGACACTGAGTGAATGTGTCTAAAAACAAATATAAATAAGGGTATAAATGTAAAAATAAATTTATTTCACAGTGAACTGTAATTCTTGTGTGCAATACAGTTCGTCCTTTATACTGGGGTCAGAACAGTACAACCAATATCCCTGGAAAATATATATTCTGAGGCTGTTATTAAAGAGAAAGTTTTAACCTGAACATCAGTAATGTATTTTTAACATCTAACTTTATTCAATTGGACTGCCAGAAAGAACAGCAAAAGGGGCAAAAATACAGATGGAAAGCCAAAAGAAATACTACTACTAATAAAAACAAAACCACTGTAAGAGGGCTTTTTTAGTTTTTGCAATATAAAAATCTGGACTATTATAAGCCTTCTTAGATTATAATGTATGTGGACTGATGTAAGAGAGAAAATTACCTGACATCTACTTTTCTTTCCATCTAGCAAACCTGGCTGCCACCGATATAATCTTTCTGGTGTGCTGTGTCCCCTTCACTGCCACCCTCTATCCTCTCCCTGGTTGGATCTTCGGCAACTTCATGTGCAAATTTGTTGCATTTCTGCAGCAGGTGACATAATTATGTTTTATACAATATTCTTATTCCTAAATGTTGGTTCCATTTCTTTTAACCTTTCAGTTTGCAATGGATTCTTTTATTTCTATTCATAGTGCTCACTAGTAATTTACCTATTCCAATGATATCACATGCTTGTCCTATGGGCTGAAAATTACTAATATCAACTAAAAAGTCAAAATTGTTTTAATTAATAAAATGCTATAGGTCTGAAATTGCTGTTAATAATTTGTTCATGAAAGTGAAAATCACACATCACAGGCTAATATTTGAACATTCAAACCACCACAGTTACTATTGTTATTGAAAATGGTTCAACAGCAGCAATGATTTCTGCAGTTTCTGCTTTTAAACTGTAAACTTCAGCTATTGTAATGAAATGAATATTTTTTGCAGATTAGTTCAATTGTGATTGTATGTATTATGTAAGGACGAATAATTGAAAAAGTCCTAAATTAACAGATTGAACTTATAAGATCCCTTTCCAGTCTTACTAACCACTTCGAGTGCAAGACCACTCAAAGTGCCTAGCACTGCATACATATTCACAAACACAAATAAATGCAGGCAACTTTCAGTTAAGTACCAGCACATTAACATGTGACAAGAGGAAGCTGGAATCAAACTTACAACTTCTTATTGGGAAAGAACTACTCTACCAGTGAGCCACAGTCACCCACATTCAGAGTACAGGCTGAATTACAGAGTAAAGCTAAATAGACACGCTCAATGTTGATTTTTTTCATCACACTGGATGCTTTGATAATGTCATTTTCAGCGACACTCAGAAATTGAAAACCTCAAGGTTGTGGTTTTGTTTCACTCAAATAAACACAAACAAACAGCTAAAAGTGTCACGTAGTTAAGATTAAAGCCAAACATGAGATTCCATCGCGTCCATCCTGAGTTTTATCATGGCTTACTCAAATAAATTGAAATTCAGTTCCTGGCCCAAATACAATGAAAGCAATTCAGGTTAGATGACCAGCTCTATATATATACAAATCTATCTATATTGTGGCTCTGTTATTTTATTTACTTATTTTTTTACATGTGCAACCTTTGGATTTAGGTAATGTAGTCAAAATATCTACTTACAGGGTTGACACTAGCTGAGCATAACAGAAGACACTGACAAAGATCAATGAAAACAAAGAAGCTTAATTAGTAAGAAACTGGTGGAGAGTGGCAATGAAACTATTTGAGCTTAATCACAGAGCTGTAGAACAGATCTAGAAGAGTGCATAGCAGGGAAGGAGACAAATTAACACAGCAAGAGTAGAACTGAAACACAAAAGGATGTTTAAGTCCAAAGGGGAAAAGCCTAGCACTAACATAAGGAGAAAAACCCAAGCATTGAGACATTAAACACAAAGGAATGAACTATATGGGAAAAACTAAATAACAAAACACCAGAGCTGATCACAACTGATCACAACAGCATACTTCAGGTAAGACGGAGAATCTTAAAGCTAAGCATGAAATAAACCAAGATATCAAAGAGTGTTCAACCCAGAAATTAAGAAAAATACAAAACCCAAGCTCCATGGATTAGGACAGTGTATTATTATCAGAATTTTGTAATTTTTAACTCTTTTTTTAAAATTACTTACATGATTGTTATTGCTTTGTTGTCAGTAGATGGTCAGTCTTGAAAGGGGACCTGCAGCCCGAAAAAGGGGTTGCTGTTAAATGCTGACTTATTTTCCATTGTCATCACTTATTCAAAGACTTTTGTGCCGATCTGACTGCCGAAGGGTGAACTTCAATTTCAATTACACAAAGATGCGACCATTTATTGGAAGACTTTGTCGCAAGTGTTTCAGAGTTGTAGTATGAGCAATAGGAGTCTTTTAATGGCAGAAACAAGTCCATCTATTCTACACAGACTGAAAATTCTCTCTATACTGTGAAGACATTTTGAATCAGAACTTTGCTCTATACTCAAGTCTATCTTTTTTCATGCATTTTTGTCCTTCTGAAAGCTGAAGGAAGGTCATTACAGTCTGAATAAATCGACAAAGAAATGGCATCTGTGGAATCAGACATTACTCCCCTCAAAGCCAGATGATAGCAGAAAAGCATCAGTATAATACAAAATACAAGATACAAGTATCTTCCTAGATAGATGAAACCATCTTGTAAAGAAGTACAAATTTCTATGATTCAAGAAAAGCTAGAGTAACTGCCAATGTATTTCAAAAGTACTCTTGAGTTTGAAAGGACATGTATAATCTTATTTTCAACTTCTCCCTTTCAGCTGTGTTTAAACTGAGACAAATTAATTTCTGTTCAAGATTGAAAAACAAGAAGAGTGGGGAAAAAATTGTCAAGCATAATGCATCCAAAATAAGCAGAATGTCACAGAAGATTAATGGAGATTTTTCAGTACAGGTCTTAAATCAATAAATATCAAAACTCTGTTTGTTTCCTGCTATTCATGTTAACAGTAGGCATCCTTCCTCACATCTCTGCTTTTATTTTTATTTTTTCCTGTCCTCATCTCTCATGTGTTCACAACATTTATACATCTCCAAACAATCATACACCAATATCATTCAGACTCAGACAGGTCCTGCACCTGTGCAGTTATAGCCAGGCGACTGAATACGTTGCTGCTCGTCTTGTCACCATGGAAACACTGAGTTGATAAATGTGAAAGACCGACCTGGCTTGCAAAATTGAAAGACTACGGGGAAGTTCCTACACAGGATTAAACATGGACTTTCTACAAAGTTTTAAAAGACTGAACCAGTTTGCCTTCAGTCACTTTACAATAATGTCTGTAGAAAATTACAGTAGCTAATTTCCGTAGTTGCAAATTTTATGGGATTTGCAGAACAGAGCAAAAAGTATCTTTTTTTGCTACAGTGTTGATGGACTGAATCGACTTTTATATCAGAATTGACTAAACATAAACAAATGGGTGAAAAAACCCTGGTAAGAAAGAAACAATTACTGCATACAATATAATCCACCACATTTACTCACAGTTGCTTTACACTGAATTAAAACTCCAATAATGAAAAGCAAAAAGTGAAAGGAGTAAGAAGTAAATTGCCAAATAAGATTCTGCATATTAATAATAAAAGAAAAAAATGGATAAATTAATTAATATAAATAGAACCAACAATGGAACTTAGTAGATATGGATGAGTTTTGGTTTAAACTTTTGGACTTTCCACTACTCCAAAGATTTATTTTAACTTCTCCAACATGTTAAAAATCATCTTTTGCCTTTCTGCTAATTTCAGTTTTTTCTTGTGTGTAGCAAAAGGCATATTATTTGCAGAAAAAAAACAAAAACAAAATCAAAGCAGGTAAAAATAAGCAAAAAAAATTTAATATTTGACTGAATTATAATTTGGATATTATAATGCCAAAAATACTCCAAACTCAATTTATGTCAGTACTTTCGAATTTCCTCCTGTTTTACTTTTTTCATTCAGTCTAAAGTAATCACTATGCAATTCATTTCCATACATTGACCTTAGAATTAATCAACTTTTCATAACCTATACATATTTACTCAAAACTCTAGCTGCACTTCACCTGTCACAGGTATGAAAAAACTATGAAGAAAAACTTAGATTTTCATCTTTTATTTAGCAGTTAAACATAGTAATAAATAGGGCTGTGATTCTTCATGTGGGTCAGTGCTGGGCAATGCTGTCAATAAAAATCCAATAAGCATAGTCTGGTTTGCTTTAAATCACACAACTAATTCCTTTTTCAGTTTAAAGAGGTTGCAAAAACTGGATTTCTAGCACTGAATGTATTACACCAGGGTGTAATACAGGGAAAGTTCTGAACATCGCAGGGAGGAGATCATTTTCTCAGCAGCCTTATTGCTGAACTTACCATGACCCCTTTCAGTCTTTTATATTCAATCCTTTGAAATCCTGATGTGATGAGCCAAACTGCTGTGGGGTAATGGGTCCTGGCATCATAACTACACATAACACCAAGACAGATCCAGCAGGAGGCAGAGGTACCGACTGTTGGGAAGAATCATGTCTTATTTTAAAGTACATGTCTAAACAGAATGGATTCAATTTTATGTGAACCAGCATTTATTTCCACTCAAATATCAGAGTCAGGGTTCCTTTATTGTCAGTGTACAAAAGGACAACAGGATTTCATTTCAGTACAGCCCGTCCAAAAACCTATTAAGAAATCTTATATTAATATATTCCAGTAACATCAGAACTGAAATGGACCTCTAAAATAATATTAAGTTAATATTTAGTAATTCCTAAATATTAACTTAATACTTTATCAAATAAAGTAGTAAGTAGAGTTGATGCTTTTCAAAAATAAGGCTTGATTGATTTTTAATTTGCTTCTTTTAATTTCTAGCAATAAATTATTACTTTATTGTCTTGTTCTAAATACTCTTAAACCCCTTTTAAAATATGGTTGTTAAATTGTCAATTTTCCATTCATCTCTTTGCACCTCGTTGTCTCTATTTTCAGGTCTGAAGATAATTTTCGCAAGTGATGTTTATTATATTGGGACATAGTGTTATCATCACCATGCTTGCAGGGAACATCCTGTTCTTTTAGTAATTAAATTCTTTTTGAAATGACACATCTTTGTATGGATGACCTGGAAGAGTAATAATGCATATTGAACCTTTTCACAAGAGAGAACTACACTGACTTGTGTATCTGGCCATGTCAGACCTCATTAACTCTATGAAAGATTTTTCTGTCATAATTTTTTTTTGTCAAAATACTTTGACTTTATTCCAATGCTATATATATATATATTACTTTCTTTCTCCTGGCCCTAATACTTTGTCATAAAAACAGCACAAAATCAGTTGTGACTAATTTTCAGTACGTTTTGTGTGTCATTGTAAAAATAACAGGTATTAACATCATCTCCTCACCATAACTGTGTTTTTACATGTTTAAGAAACATGTTCTTATTTAGAATATGTTCGGCTGTGTTTCATTCTTAGGTGACAGTACAAGCCACATGTATCACCCTGACTGCCATGAGTGGAGACCGCTGTTACATCACTGTTTACCCTCTCAAATCTCTCCGTCACCGCACCCCAAAAGTAGCCATGATAGTCAGCATTTGCATATGGATTGGTATGTTGCATTGCTTTTGCCTCACTGCTAGACACAAAAATGAATAATTGAGAAACAAATGTATTTAGCATGTGTGACTGACTTAGAGTTTTGTTAAAAAAAAACAACATATCTGCTTTGCCCAGGCTCCTTCATCTTGTCCACCCCAATTTTAATGTACCAGCGGATTGAGGAGGGCTACTGGTACGGTCCGAGACAATACTGCATGGAGAGATTTCCCTCCAAGACACATGAGAGAGCATTCATCCTCTATCAGTTTATTGCCGCCTACCTGCTGCCGGTTCTCACAATTTCTTTCTGCTATTCGATGATGGTGAAGAGAGTAGGTCAACCCACTGTAGAGCCAGTTGACAACAATTATCAGGTGTGGACAAAGAGAGATTGCTTTTGTGTGCCTAAATTTTAAAATAGGTTTGAAACAAGTCTGTTTTGAAATATTATCAACAGTTTATTCACAATGAAACATATAGAACATATACACATATACAGTTTGCAACTGCCTGTTTATTTATACTGTAGAGTTCAACTTCTATGAATAAAATGACCATGTAGACAACAGAAAAAATTACTACAAAGACCTAAGCTTGTAAAGAAAATTTGCTAAAAGGTATTTCTAAGGATGTTATGGAAATAAATGAAACGACATTCCAGTTAGAAGGAATGTTAATATGTGTATAGTTATTGTATAATTACATAGCTATTATTTCACTCTAAATACAAAAATCATGCTAGGTATTAAACCTTGTATCTGTGGATCTGCAGCTAACATGCAGGAATACTTATGTAGATTTCATTTGAAATACAATGGAAGACATAGGTTGTCTTTTTTTGTAACATTAAACTTTTATAATTGAACAGCCAGGAGGATTCCTACACAATCTTTTAAAATTTGCCTTGTATTACTTTCTATATCTGAATGAATAAGGTAAAAAAAAAAAAAAAATGGGCATAAAAAATATTTGCCTTAGCAGGCTTTATTTCTTTACCCATTATATAGGTATTACAGTGATTTATATTTAATTAACTTTTACCATTAATTGGCAAAATAATACTTTTATTTTTAAGATTTTAGACATCAGTATTTTTTTTTTATCAGGTAATGGCCAATTGTAATTTTTCAAACTAACAACCAGCATCAACAACATAGCCTCTTAAATAAATAATAATAAAAAAAGAAGCTGATATCTATTGTGATATCTTTCTCAGGTCAACCTCCTGTCTGAGAGAACCATCAGCATCAGGAGCAAAGTCTCCAAGATGGTGGTGGTGATCGTCCTCCTCTTTGCCATCTGTTGGGGTCCCATCCAGATCTTTGTGCTTTTCCAATCTTTCTATCCAAACTACCAACCCAACTACACAATGTACAAGATCAAGACCTGGGCCAACTGCATGTCCTATGCCAACTCCTCAGTCAACCCCATTGTTTATGGGTTTATGGGAGCCAGCTTTCAGAAGTCTTTTAGGAAAACCTTTCCATTCCTTTTTAAACACAAGATCCGGGATAGTAGCATGGCCTCAAGGACTGCCAACGCTGAGATCAAGTTTATTGCTGCAGAGGAAGGCAACAATAATAATGCTGTGAACTGACTGAGAATTTAAAGATAAAAAGTGAGATTGTTGCTTCCTGAGAAACTCACCTGTCAGCCAGAAGATCCTTTGGTAACCGGCGGAGAACAACAGACTCATCTTGAAGGAAAACACTGTGCTTGGTGTTCATTTTAATGTTGTATTAATTGTCATATTTAAGCAAATGAATATGAACAGTTATTTGAAACTGCAGTGGGTCAAAAGTTTATAACTTAGATTTAAATGTATTGCTTTTGCTTGAGCTCGGTTTATGTTAGAATCAGAATCAGCTTTATTGGCCAAGATTGTGTACACAAACAAGGAATTTTACTTTGGTTTCAAATGCTTACAGCATACAGAGATTAAACATAGGTATGTGAATATGATTTTTTTTTTTTTTTCAGAAAAGCACAAAATACCAGGTGTAGTCCTAAGGCATTCTGAGGAGCAACCTTGGATCAGATGTCAGATAACATTGTTTGCTTGACAAAAGCTGATCTTTTCTGGGTTTTTAGTAAGTATGTGCTCTGTGTTGCCTCTTACAGGGACCAGATCTCAACAACTGGTGGGCAGGCTCTAGCTTAATGGTTTAGTTTTTGTCCAGGTGTTAAGGGGATCTGATGAAGTGAGTTGCAACTGCAAGCTACAAAAAATTAAAAATAAAATAAAATTAAATAGTACCCACAAGAAGTAGTGACTACTGCAACAGTAGAAGTATCCCGTTGGTGAGGTACTCAGTCTTGATTACTTACAGCAAAAATCAGAAATTTGCCTCAATGATAAAACAAATTGTTGTAATTTTTGCAAACAAAACAGTGTAATATTTTGCACATTTTGTATTTGGGCAGACTGTGATCAAATAAATGAAAATTCTGGTATTTCTGTTAACATGAGGTGCGGGTGTAGTGCTGAGGCAAACACAGTAGACTTAGGTAAAGTGAAATATGAAGGTTTAATGATGAGATAAATCCACAAATAGTCCAACAACCAGGCAGCACAGCTGAGCGGAAGCCAGGGCTCAACACCGGTAGCAACTGGAGGAAACGAATGGACAACAGAAAGAACCGCTAGACAGGTCAGACGCAAACAAACGACAAGGACCCAACCAGCAACAAAGAACACAGGTGGGGTTAAGTACACATAGGGTAATCATGGAAACAAGACACACCTGGGAATAATCAAGGGGTGACAGGACAACAGGGAGACACAGAAAACTCAAAATAAACACACAGAATACTCAATTTATGACAGAAGCCTTTTCTGACTTAGCATCTTTTCTTTTAAAGGCTAAATTACCTCACTAAGGAGCTAATAAATATTATATCTTAGGAAAGTCCCATTAAGGACAGATCATTATCAGGTGCTGGTAGTCTGAGCAACAATAAAGGGAATTCAAAAGGCTTTTCATAGTCACACAGAGAAATTTACATCAATTTTCTCAGAATTACTAACTGTTAAGTATTACTTTTAAAACTATCTACAGTGTATAATATAATTTATTGTTGGCATATTGTGCAGTTTTTTGCCATACCAAAACAGATTTTTGCTTTAAAACTTTGTGATTGCTTATCTACCATCTGATTGTTCTCTATGTATGCAGCAGTTAGAATTATTTTAAAGTTGTTTTATTTCTGAAATTTACCCAAAATTCATTTACTGAACTGGTATTAAAAAATATTGTTTTTATTGTTTTAATATTCTAATGAACATAAATACAACAATTTTGGAGTGAAACTATGGTAACCATTGGCAAAAAAAGAAATACAATCTGATCACAATTGTTTGTCTTTCAAACTACCTGTAGTTTCTGTCTAAGAATGCTTTTGAAATGTATTCATACCTCTTAAACCTTTTCAGATTTAGTCTTTTTACAAACAAAGGTTACAATGTGATTGGCCAACATTAAATAACATAATTTTGCAGTGGAAGCAGAGGACAAATACAAGCAAAACTTGAGTTAATCCTTTTCAGACCTTTGGAATTGGGACAAACTGTAAGAAAGTGCAGGGGTGAAAAAATACTTGTGGAAAGCACTACTCATAAATTCACACAAATGTGTATTTCCATAAAGG
The DNA here is from genome assembly GCA_903066815.1 of Brachyrhaphis roseni. NCBI lineage: Eukaryota > Metazoa > Chordata > Actinopteri > Cyprinodontiformes > Poeciliidae > Brachyrhaphis > Brachyrhaphis roseni. The sequence continues at coordinate 27,179 of CAEFZY010031373.1, forward strand.
TTGCTACATGTTTAATATTCATGCTTAATACTGGAGAACTGGCAAATGTAATTAAAGCACAGTCCGTCCTGAATTGTAATCCCTAGGTGAAGTGGCTTTGTATGTGTGGAGCTAATGCATCCTAAGCAATCCGAAAACCCAAACAATGCTTCAGCCAGCTGCTCATGAGTCTTTCCTGCGGCCAGATATGATGAATGGAAACCTATCAACAGAAGGAGTAGAGGCAGTGGAGCACAAGTTTTATATCTTTGTGGCCACAAGTCTAACCTTCATGCCTTTTTAAACACTTGTTTTCATAAAAGCATTGTAGAAACCTTCATGCACGTTCACAGGCAACAGAGATCATTCAAATCAGGTACTAAAACACCTAAAAAGAACACTTGTACCTTCTTGCCAGACAGTCTAGAATAGTCAGTCTATGACTGACTATTGAAGTTTTGTTATTAGAGCACAATCAGAATGAGGGCCTGTTCAGGGAGCAGCTGTCTTGCCATAGAAAAACTGCTTTTAATTATAAACCCACTGAGCTATCTCAATAGAGACTTTATTCATCCCACACAGTGACATTCAAAATTAAAGAACCTCTATTATGGTCTATAGAAAAATAGCTAATACAGTTTAATTAGATCTGATGCTGCTTGCTTAGTGCCATCGGGGCTCCAGTGACTTCAAGGTTTGAAAGGAAAACTAAAACACTATGGGACTTTGTAGTCAAAGGTATATGACAAATGGTACTCAAGGGTCGTTGCAAGCATTTGACATGTTTTGCTGAACTGAAGACAATCTGAGAAAATCCAAATTAGTGTTTGCACTGATTTTTAAACTTTGGTCAAATATATTCCAAATTGAGGTAAATGGCAATCATTTTTCATTAAAGGCAGACACTGCAAATAACTGTAAGTGTTATTATAATTCATAGTTGGGTCATTTTTGACTGAAAGCTGCTCTTCAGCATGCACCGCAGTGAAAATTTCAATGCAAATGAATTAATTTTGCATTTTAATATCACTATCTGGGCTTGCTCCGTATGAAACATTAGAGTGGCACACAACCCAAAATGCAAAAATATAAAAGTGTACTTTTGGAAGAACATATAAAAGCATTTAAAAATAGAAAGATTAATCATCACGTAAAATGATGGACTAAAAGCCAATTAGATTTTTTTTCTTAAAAACTTACTTCTGTTAAAGTAAAAGCAGAGCTCTGAAGAGCAGCTCCACAGCTATTGCATTTTAGGCAAATTAACTGGTCTACTCAACTAGGAAACTATGCCAAATTATATAAAAATTAAAAAAAAACAACAACTATGTGTTGATTGCCATCTGAAAGGAATAATTGTAGATATTATTTGAAACAAACTAACCAGTGATTCACTGCAACCAGCAGCTGGTGATTCTTTTCGGTTTTGCCATTATCTGTAGGCAGCTACTCAACATCATGTTCAAAGACATTTACACTTAATTGCAAAGTGCAATGCAAAAATGAACATAGATGTAACTGACACATCCATCATTTTCATGTGACTGCCTGCTGCTAAGTAAAAAGGTATTCATGTTCAAATGAGTTTTGAGGTTTCTTTTTGTTTGCAGTACTAATGAGTGACTATGGGACAGGCAATCAATCAAACATTCAAGCTTTCACTTTGTCAGACTTTTACAATCATGAGACTTAATATCTTCAAAACAATAAAAAATAAAAGCTTGATTGAACCATTCAGAGTAGAGCTCCTCAAAGGACGTGTTTTTTGTCAGGGTATTGATTCTGTATAAAGTGTCTGAGACTTTCTACAATCTGCTAATGTTTAGACATGGGAATAAAATTGCGTTGAATAGCAGACATAGTACAGAGGGAAAGACCTTCAAAACACGTTTAGTTGTGCTGATCAAAATCAACATGAAGAACTACAAGAAAATGAGACTGTGGAAGCAAAACAGAAAAGGAAATGTAAATATATTAAAAAAAAAAAATCAAGTTTGAAAGTGATTGACTTTTGATGTTGACTGAAGCATAAATCAATATATCAAATAATTTTGCCCCTATCTCAGTTTGTAAACTTTCCAACGAAGAAAATGGCTTCATGAAGAAATTCATTTTACAGAACTCATCTACAGCACATAGTCAATACTTAAACACTGAGGGGCCATCTTAATGGTTTTAGGACTATATAGGCTAATATTGCCAATTAATATTTAAAATAAAACAAATTATGTGATGATTTTCTAATTATTATTTGAATTTGAACGTTAGGCTATAAAAATCCAAGACATAAATTCAGACAGCAAAGGATAAATGGCTATCTAATAAAATATTTAGCATTAATACACTCAGGAATTCATTACTTCCATCATATCAACTTCTTTCATTATTGTTTAGCCGTAGTGAGTCCAAATTCCAGACTTTTCCAGACTCGTGCTTCCAGAATTCCCAGTGTCTTGCTTTTACAACAGGGAGGCTTTAGACAAGTAATCTGCGAAAAGAAAAGACCAGAAGGAAGGAAGAATACAGGAATGCAAGACTAGAAGGATGCAACAAAGGAGGGATGGCACAAGAAATGAAGGACAAGGAAAAAAATAAAGCACACAAGGACACAAGCATCAAAGGAACGTGGGGCTCAGGGAGAGGAAGAATGGACAAGAATATAGACTGCATGTGAACCCTGTTAACTATTGTCATTGCACAAGCCATGTCATTATACAGGTATGCTCATTTTAAATCCAACTGTTTTTATTTCAACGTCAGGAATGGATCTCTAACTCTCAGTAAGATACAGCAAGAGATAGAAGATCTGACAGAAAGACCGTTGAGACAAAAGTGGGGCAAGGCAAGTATTATCAACAAGCACTCCTGAAGAGGGCGACAGAGAGTCAAAGTCAGATGTGAAAACATTTGTGTTGCAAAGCAATGAGAAAAAAGTGCGGAAATGGGTTGTCTGACAGGAAGCTAATAGTCTGTGGCAGTTTTTCTTGGCATTGCAGGACGCCCTGCGAAGAGAAAAAAAATACTTTGCACATGTATCAGATTTGTATATGAAGACAGAAAAACAACCATTTCTCAAATCCCAGTTGAAGCATAAGTGAAGCGGTTGAGAGCCCTGCTACTGATCTGGCCCTCGAAACCTCATCAAATGATATGTGGGACCCACGAGGAAGGGATTTTATGTGTTATGGAACAACTGGTCTAAATGGAAAGATTTTTCATCTCCAAGCTCTGTGGCCAAATAAACTTTGGCTTGAGTAAATTTGCGTGTGACATGCAGGTTTTTCTTTGTCATGAAGCTACAAACTGCTATTAAAAAGGAGGGGAGGGATCATAACGCGGTTTGGCTTTTCCTGGAACAAGCATGTTAAAATGACTCAGCTCCAATTGTTTTAAGGTTCTTTTTTTCAAAATGCCACATGAAGAATGAACACAGTGGCTCAGCACACCAAGCTGTCAGCTGAGGGTTGCTGGGGAAAATAATTGTCAGCGGTGGAAAGAGGGGGAAAGGCAGAGACGGACCTACACAAAGAGCCCTTTTTACCAGCAAGGAGAACTGTCTCACGTCACGACACCAGCAGGAAACCACACAAACTCCACCACCGCCACCTTGCCCTTGAGACTGACTTAATGTGTGTGTGAAAAACAGAACAAAACACACTTTTGGTTTAGAAGAGGAGAGTAAAAATAAAAGCAGGGCCAGTGGTTGTTTATTGAGCTATGACATTTTGACAGAGGTGTAAAAATCAACTGGTTGAAAATCACATTAACACATTGTATGTACATTTGAAGTAGGGAACCTTTTCCAGGGATCGGGGTAGTTTTCCTGTGCTATTCCAGATCCAAAACAGATTACCTGGGAAGAAAAATATCCAGAAACCTGCCCAATGGGAAAATAGAACTTCTTGAAAGTACTCTAAACTATAGAAGGCATTTGTAGTTGGAGAGTACTAAATGCTTATTAGCGGTGGAATATTACCACTATCTTATTTTAGTAGTTCCAGAGTCTAAAGTCCTCTACTGTTCATATTTCCTATCACCTTTAAATTGAATCAGACAGGTAGGACTGGTATTTGCAAACACAATATTTAACATTGCTTGAATATTTAACAGCATTTATATGCCAACATAAATTAAAACACTATCCATGATGCCAAGTAAAATCAAGACTTAAAGCTCCTTCACTGACTTTAATTCAGAATTTTAATAAAACCTTCAAAATGTACCTATAATAAGAGAATCACCAATTTTAGGTGCCATGTTGTAGTGGAGTTCTGCATGGTTCAAAACTGAACATATAAGTTTCCATGGGAATGTTTGGTAGAGTTACACTTTTCCATTTCCGTAAAAGTAACTCAAATTCAGCTATAAAATGTTATCACTGTAACAGGTCAATTTATGTCAAGCTGTGTTAACATCTTTTATGTGTTTGCTTGTTTTATGTTGATTTTTTTACGTCTGTTGAGCACTTTGGTCAGTCTTGTTGTTTCAAAAATGCTTATAAATAAAGTTGGCTTGGCTAACAGAACCTTTGGTTATATTTTATTACTGAAAGTTGCAGCTTGGTGTTTTTGCAGTGGAACCTCTTTTCCTCTCGAGTCCCTTTGTTTTTATTTTTTAAAGTTTGGTGTTGCGTAACTTTTAAACCTAAACTACTCTAAAAAAAATCTAATCCTGAATTCATTTAATTTTGCCATGTTTGTTAGCTTTTTCCCTCTGCTGTTGTGATGTGTGATGATCTTTCTGCCCAGATCACCGAAGCGGAAGCAGTAAATCTCCTGCAGGAGGAAAATCATTTCAGCACCAGTAAAAGTAATTCCACAGCCAGGTATACATGACCTGAAAACAGAGGATGTGTGATACTAATTAATTATTAGAACATATCATATATCTTTGATTGTGAGTTACATTGATTGGACTTACTTACTACAGATGCCATTTTTAGCCCTGTTCCACAGCCTGGGGCAGCATCCAGTGCCTCACGACAACATCTGGAGAGTTAATATCCATTTGATGACAGAGACAATGCAGATCATTGACTCACTGTTCTCAATTCAAGTAAATGGTAGACTTGGTCTAAGTAATTAAATTGCAAAGTGAGATCTACTGAGCTGCACTTTTCCCATGTGGTTATTTATAAGACTTAGCGACAACCGATAATTGTTGATTCTTCCCTGAAAGAAAGTTTCCAATTATTATTTTTTTTTTAAAGTGCTGGCGAAGAATTAAATGAAAACATTTGCAGCAGTGTTGTGACTGCCAGATCCAATAAATATGCGGAAATGACTGTGTAAGTCAAGAGGGATTGGGTTTTTGTACAAACCAAGAAACCAAACATTGCTGTTGTGCAAAAATAACAATCTAAAAGTGCCAAAAAAAAAAACCTATTAACAAGATAGGTTTGCATTTGTTTATTTTTAAGATTTTTATTTTCAGTTTGTTGACTATAAAGTCTGACAAAAGACTGTGCAGCTGTTATGACATTTTATCACAAACTGTGTACGCCATTCAGGTGTAATTTTAGAAGATACTAAACAAAATGCCATTAAGATAAACATGAAAAATCTTGAACTAAAGCAAAAAAAAAAAAAGAATATTTTAAGTGGACCGAAATAACTTTTCTGAATTGCATGAGCCCTGGGATTAGATGACTTATCAGCTGTTTCCAACTTGAGCCAGCACATTATAAATTGATTAGACTCGTGCAGTAAACTGTGTTTTTTCTCTTCTCTGTTACTCTAGTCTACATGATAATTAAATGTACATTATTGCTTGCTAACATTTGCTGTTAGAAATGCATTTTGGGCTTGTTTTAGTTGTATTAGATAAAATCTTATTTTTTTTACCCGTGATGTGGGACTTCTGTTAGCTTTACTATCTTGACCTTTTTTCTCAAGTAGTATACGTTCAGATGTAGAATCTGAAAAACATGTTGGGGTTTCAAACCCTGTCATAAAAGCCCTCTCTACCTGTCAACATAATTTACTCCAAATCATAAAGGAGCATACCAACAATGATGTGCTTCTTTTGACTGCAGTCGAAGATAAAAAACTTAGATATACGTGGCACCGGCATATATCTAATGGACCAAAAGGAGAGACGAGAACAATCCCCGTGGGCAAGATTTGCATTGGCCTCATACTTCAAGGTTTTTAAAATATGTCCATGTTCATTCATGTGTGCTCAGATCAAAGCTGAAAGCATAAATTACACTTGTGGTGTAAAAAAAAAAAAAAGAAAAAAGAAAAGAAAGAAAGAAGAAGAAAAACAGTGTCAGTTAGAAGGTATTACCACTCACCTCAAGCTTGATAAATCTTGTGTGAACCTTTCAAAAAGTACATCACCTCACCTGCCCTATTAGCTGTTAGTAAACCAAGCATTAGGTAAGATTCCATTGTGTGTCCCTACTGACTATTCTGAATGTATACTGTAGAATATCTGAAGCCATCTGGAACATTGCAAGTATTATTAGCAACACTGCCAAGACACTTTAAATGCAAAGTCCTAGTCAGGTACAAACACGCATGTCCAAGCACAGATCAGAATCGTATTTGTATCCACATCTCTGTTCAAGGCATATAAGATAAAGTGCTTGATCTTTGGTAAACAATAGTAACATATAATCAAATAACTTTGCAGACGTCTAGGTGTCACAGTAAACAAAACAGCATTTAATGAGATTATCTTTAGCTCATATTCAAATTTAATCATCTGAAAACTTCAGTGTGACAAAAACTGAAGAAATCTTTAAGGCAATAAATTAAAATGTAATTTCTAAGTAATTCAAATATTGTAATTATTTTTTTTTTGCAGTTCTTACTAGGATAAATGTTAATTTAAAGAAAAAAATGTATATCTGTTTGGAAGAGCATTTCTAAGTGGTAGAACTTTACATTTATTAATGTTCATCCTAGGGATGTGTGAAAAGTTTTACAATTAATAATAAGGGTTCCATTAATTATTATAAAATTCTATCCATTAAAACAAGAATATCAGACAATGGGTAGCTCTCAAAAGATGATAAAAAAAGTAAAAAAAAAACAGACAAAAGCAAACAAAAGCAACAAAAATGAAGACAAAGTAAAAGACAATGATAACATAATGCAAAAGGGAAAAAAATAGCATGTCAACAATTATTATGCAGAGCACCTGTTTTTTAGTGTTTCCACTGATATTTTGTGGAATTGATAAGTTTCAAGTCGTTGCGACTGGAAGGCCACACTGCCATTACCCTAATCTTTAGCTCCCGGTCATGAGAAACACTTTAAAAAAAAAGATTATAAAAGATGATTATTTTATCATCATAACAATCAAATTTATTGGACATATGTAATTTTTTTTTTTTTAAAGTCAAAGTCTACATTTTCAGTACATCTGAAATATAATATACATTTATTTTAAAACCTTTACACCAACAATTGTGGAGGGAGCAGTAGATAGATATAAATATTTAATAATTTATCAACTATACATAATTGCAAACCGACTGAATGAAAACATGACAAAAAATTTTAGAATATTACATCAGTAGCAATATAAAACAAATGGAAAGCATATTTAATGCCTGCCTATAGCCTGTTATTTTCCAAATTGACCTTAGCCGGATGCATATTATTATAATTAATTATTAAATATGACTGCATTATTAGCTACATTCACTTAAACTATTCTACATGCATACAGAGTGCAAGGTCCATATAATAATAAAGGACACTGCAGTGAAAACAGTTTGTATCCATGGTTTCCATCACTACAACACTTCATTTATGACAAGGTGAAACCTGCAGCAGCACACATGTTATTTCAGGTGTCATTACTTCAACTTGATCTTTCTGTCACTTCTACATGCAACAACATGCTCCTGTATTTTCTTTCAGTCTTTGGGTATCACAAATTTCAACTTGTGTTTGTAGTTACATTTGTGAGTGGTTTCCTTTCACTATATGCATATTCCGGCTTGCTGGTCTTGAAAACTAGATGTTTTGATCTACTTGTTATGCTTTTTGTCAAACAATAGATCAAATATGTTACTAAGTGCAACCAGACTGGAGTGTTGAATATTAGCGAATACAGCAGCTTGGGTGGATTTGGGTGTGCAAGCATAATTATGAGGTGTGTGCTTCTTTCAGTTGTATGAGAGTAATAATTTTTTTGTTAGATCTATTTCATCTGTTAAAATTAAGTCTTAAGCAAAATTAAAAAATAACCTTTTTTTTTAAAAAAATGAAGAAAACATATTCCTTTCTAATTTATCTAAGCACTTTTCTGAAAATTACTGCATCATTATGGCTTCATTATAGATGATTATAGATAATATCTTTGAGAAGTGATTCTTGGAGCTTTAAACTCTTTATAACATTTCAGATTCCTTTGTTAGCATTTACTTACCATGTATTTGTGTGATTAATATCTAGCCTGGCTAAACTTTAAAAGTATTTTTCTTTTTTCACAAATAAATATTCCCAAGCCAATGCACAGTATTATGAAAGAAAGTCTTTCTTGTTGAATATATTAGTCTGAAGTCTTGTTGTTGTTTTGTATATAGAATTTGTTTTACCAAAGAAAATGTTAATGTTACAAAACTATCTGATTTTCACCTTTATATGGCAAAATGTGCCAAGAATATATACCAGGCAGATCATTACTATTATAACAACTCTCAGTTGATCTGTACTTTTTAAATGTGTAGTAAGAGGTCTGAATGTCATTTGGTGAACGCCACACTAAGATCAAACATATATCATAATACGGAGCCATTTTGTGCTCAGGCATAGTAACGTCGGCCAGCACACCAAAATAAAGGAACTACTGAAAAAAAGGTACCCGTTGCTAAAAATGTATTTAAATAGTTTCCCAAGATTTTATTTATTTATTTTTTTACTAAATCATGGATACAGTAGTTTGAAACAGAATGATTTAGTTTTTCTTCAGAGAGAAAGACATATAGAAGTTAAGCTGCCTTAAATTAAATCCATTAAAGATACTGGGGTGAGAACGTTTCAGCTTGTGCACTGTATTCAGTAAACATCCTTGTGTATCTTTACATTTCTAATAAAATCCACAGAACTGCCTTGAATTGTTCTTGTATGAAGGAAATAGAAGATAAAATGAGCCAGCTCTGTTTGGTGTTACATTAGGGTTATTATATCATACAATGATAATAAAGCATGTCATCAAAAAATATACTTAAAAGGCCTACAAGGCTTCACATTAATTGATTAAAGCTGCATCAAAGGGCAGGGGGATGAATACTAGATAAAGTTTGTGTGCTATGTATGAAAAAGATTATACAAGAAACAAACTGCAGGGGAGGAGATTTCAAAGGGACGTTTCTCAGCGTGTGTGAAGGAGCGTTAACAGCCAGTCAGACTGTAAACACTTGATCTTTATTGTTTTGCAGAGTCAATCAAACCACCAAGTGAGGGAGCATTTGTGTGAACTCTGCCGCATTTTCACCTTTTGTGATGTACAAAATGGAGCTAGATAACGTTTTTAACATGTCTGCCTAAAGTATATAAATTGTTCCCTTCATGCAGATCCAATAATTGTGTTATTAATTAAAAGAAATTAATACAAAAAGATAAATAAATACATCAAATTAACTGGGAAATGAAAATATTTAAAAAAATCCAATTAACTGAGGGAAACTTCAAAATACACCTCACCGCAATAATGATCAAATTCCCACATTATAAGTCTAAGTCAAGCTAGTTCAGACATACCGGTACTGTTGTCTGTTTCAGTGAAAATAGCTGCTATTATTTCAGGTGATAATGAAACACATGAGGTCGAAGCCCAGTCAGAAAAGCAGTAATCACAATTGTTGATCTTAAGAATATATATATATCTGTGTAATTTATGTACTGTATTTGTCCAAGTGCAACTAGCAGCTACATGTAGGCTGCAGGACAAAAGCATTGGAAGAGTTTTCATATGTGCAGCAGCTGCAGAGCAGATTGGAAGTGGATGGCATTTATGAAGTTGTTTTTAAGTCCTTTCACAACTTAAATCTATTAAACCAGACAAGCCTGACTCACCTAACCTTGGAAGCACATGCAGAGATCTGTGGGAACTGGGCGTCCAGTCTCTTATCCAAAGATACTTAGCATGTGGTGGAGCAGGAGTTTCAACTGACATCCACTGTTTGCCCAGAGAACGATCTGAACCTGGTGCTATTTTGTAATGTGGAGTTTTCCATGCTTTCTATATTTAATATTTCCCTTTCTCTTTTAATTTTTGGATGGAAACACTACACAGTTCTAAATTTGTGGTTTTCATTCTAATATCAGGTGAAAGACATTTTCCTAGATGGGGAAATCAAAATGTACTTGGCTGAATTTGATTTTTTTCATTTATTTTATTATATTTTATGTTTTCTCCAGCGTTTTTTAGAGTAGAAAAACAATAAGCAGTAACTGCACTTTACTAAGAAAACTATGGCTCAAAATATGTTGACTTCATGTCATTACCGTCGTTGCCAACAATAGTAAAGATAATACAACACACATGTGAAAGAAAGCTATACAAAGTCTTCGGAGCTGTATGACTGGATGTATTGTCCGCCGACATTAGAATATTTTTTTTCTCTATTTGTTACGGAGGTTGTAGGTTGGAACAAATAATATCCCTCCAAGTTAAATCTGTTTTGTGACAATTCAGTTTGATTATATGTACTATTACACCCTACTAAGAGTAATAAATGCAGATTCAATGGAAACTACTTGGTAATAAAGTGGTAGTACAGTGTGAGATCTGTAATACCAGGGTGCAACATGGGGTAGGAGTGGCAAACCATCTTGTTAACATTGTCAACAAAATGTTAAGAAATACCTAATTCCAATGATCAGATTTTTTTCCTCAAAGCAAAATACTGGACACCAATGCATATGCTTAATAAAACAATTGCAACAATATTATTTAATAATAATGAAGAAATCTCTTTAGCTGATGAGTATTTATTTTTCTTCCTTGAGTCCCAAAACAGGACTGCAGTTCATAATGACCTGGTATGACCTTTTTGTAAGTTCTGCATAACTGTATGCATTCATTTTTTTCATAAAAGACAAGCAAAGAAATACACAAAGACTGAAGAAAGTATAAATCAAAAACAACCTGTAATTTCACACCTTGTATCCATTTATCTGTCAAACTCTATTGTGAGCCTTTAGGAACATTCTGGTTTCAGTGTTTGTACTGAAGGTAAAGCACATATTTGCCGCAGGAGCAAATATCCTTTGGAAAGAGACATCTCTCTGCAGAGGGAGGTTATGACTCATTCACCTTGAAGATGAACATTGCTGATGGTTGAGTCATGGGGGTAACACCCCTACACACCCACCAGTTACTAAACCGGTTCCCTATAACTAACATTCATATGAATGCAAATAATTCAACTACCTGGAGCTTTCTAGATCCAACGTGATGCCAGTTAAGTTAAATATGGGTTAAACATTAACAATTACATTTCTGAACATTTACATTTCTTCTGATTGGTGAAAAATAATACACTGAAAAACAGAAAGTGCAACTCCAAGTTAAAGTTTCTCAGTTGATACAAGTAAGTCCTGGGTGCCTGGGATCTTTCTGCATGGCATTTGTGTATTCTCCACATGCCTTTCACACTTCAGCATCATTAAATTGGTAGAAAGAAAACAAGCATTTTCAGATGTGTGACTGCACAATTAACACGCGCATGTTTGAAGTGCAATTTTTATGCTGACTGAACATCCAAGATCCAGATGAGATTTATTATTAATCGATAAAAATTCTCACATGAGCAGCTACTGCTCCAAAAAACTTGGGGGGAATTTTTTGTAAGTTGAGAGTGCAAACAAATGTGGCAGCAGACAACGGTTCATCCGTTACATTCTCTGTTTCAGCTTACCGCAAAATAATAACAAAAGAAATATGTCATTGGATTACTGTACGTACTGTACATGTAAACTTGACCAGCTGCTACAAAATGCTTTGGACAGGTATGCTAAGCTATGTCCACTACTGCTAGGACCTTATGCCAGTTGATTACTATATATTTCACTTCTACCTGCAATTTAATGTCTTCATATAGTGAAAAGCCACATTAACTGGACCTAAATGAATTTTTATCATTCTTAAACAACCTCAATTTCAAAAATGGAATAGTGATTTCATAAGACTGCTATTTATAAATTTCTAAGCTATGGTCATGTTGGATGTTTATCTACGCTGTAGTTTGTGCTATCATTTACAAGTTGATGATAGTGGGAATGCACTGCCAGGAACTTCCTCTGTGAAACAGGAACTGAGATTCTTCATAGCTTTCTGGTTATTATTTGATGTATGCAACAAAGTTAAACTTAGATTATGCTACATCATGAATAAATCAGTCTGATAATCACAATAGAATCCCACTTTAAAAATACAGTGACATAAGCATTTCTAAAATTGTCAAAAGCAACACAAAACTGAAAAACTGATGTTAATTTCAAACTACTTTATTAATTATTTGCTTTATGGATGATAATTTTCACTTTCAGTTCGAGGAAGACTGAAAGATAAATGCAACTGCTTTGCATTTATAAAACTGTCTTTCTGGTAAAATGTAACGTTTTTATTTGGCAAAAAAGCAGAACCTTGTTTCCTCTGATCCTCATTAAACCACATTCTGTTCCTAAGGTGACTCATGCCATATTCCCAGAAGCTTAAATACGCAGCTTGTGTTTCACGCAGCTATCTGGCAAAAACAAGTTATCATTTAGCTCTCCTGTTTTTTTTTCCTGCAGAATTCATTACTGACCTCTTCACTGGACATTAAATTAGCTGTATGCTTCATGATTTAATTTAATGTTCTGTCTCATAGCACTCTTATTGTATAATCTGCTTCTCTCTATTTCACTTTTATACACCAGTGAGTGTGCAATTACACCCTTTCAGGCTCAGAGTTAGGAAGGACATGACAGCAGAGAACACAAAGCTTACAGAATAGGATGTTCTAGCTGAGATTTATGTTGCCCAAAGGACCCACATTTGGATGCACCAGAATACCACTGTCACAATTTTCAAGTGTTTAGTCTGAGTTCAGTTTTACTTTATGAGTGAATCACCCAAATGTCATATCCACACCAATTTAATACCCATATGCTGGTGAAATTGTCACAAAAGAGTTCAATGAATGGATTCTGAACATATAATTTTACTTGTCACTTCTTCCAACAGAACACACACTATGTGCTTATCATTCAGACACCTTGTAAAACTGTTTTTCACTCCATGAATTTTTCAGCGTAATTCTGTTTCCTTCATCTTTTATTTCACTGACATCTGAAATAAAGTAATTGGCGTGTTTAAACATCGTATACGAGGACTTTCATTCATTCTGCAAGTAGTTCACTGTTAAAACAGTCATAAAAATCTTTTATTTTATCATTCCCAATACAGTACTTAGATTCAGAATCTGAGATTCCCTTTTGCTCATTGGAATAATAAAATGAAATTTTTCTTCCACTTCCCAGTCTTGTTTTCCGGTCTCAGTCATTCACTGCGCCATCTGAAAGTGATCCCCAAGGTCTGCCCTTTGTCCAGATGTGACTGTAAGCTCAAGAGACAGTTAAAAAGTATGTTGTATATTTAACAAAATACCAGTTCAGGGAACAGGCGATGCTACAGCCACTGTTACCAACTTACTAAAAGATGCTATTGGTTCATATATAACATAATCTGCATAATATTGCAACAGTTAGATAAGTAAAAGAAAAAAAAAAAGTATTTAAAGACATTTTTCAAAGTGTAGTGGACAGGAAAATAGAAATATAGTGAAAATGTTAGATTCATGTCTCATGTGGTCTGGATACAGAGAGAGTGGCGATGACTGCAGCTGGGAGGGATCACAGTGCATGGATGGAGGCAGGACAGGTATGATTACAGGCACAATCACCTGCTCATTTGAAGAGTAAGACAGATACATGTTCCCATGGTTCATTTTACTGGACAAAGTTGATAAATCTGTCATTTTTATAGGAAAGAGACTAGAGGGTCTGAAAACTCTAAATCTAGCTTCAGACTAAATTCAAATTAACATTAAGATGGAGAGCTATCAAAATAACCTTCTGGAGAGTCAACTTAGGTTAATTTTTAGAGAGATTGAACTCCATTCACAGTTCAGTAATTGTACATTCACCTATTTTTAGATTTTTCTGGGGAATGTCACCCCAATGTGACATGGCAAATTGTGATTAAAAAAATATATATTTTAAAAGAAAATGCAGCTTTAGATGCCACTTGACATTCTATTGACTGACTGCCATGAATAGTGAGCTAAGAGTAGGACCAAAATCCAGGCACAGAAGTGGAATAGTCATCCATCCATCCATCCATCCATTTTCTTGCACCCTTATCCCTTGTGGGGTCGGGAGTTGCTGGTGCCTATCTCCAGCTGTGTTCCGGGCGAGATGGAATAGTCATATGAACCATTATTTAATTGAAAAAGGCATACTTACAAATAACTACAAAAACAAAAAAACGAGCTGACAGGGACCATAGAAAGTTACGAGATGCAACAGAAGGAACCAGTGGTGAGTAATGAGTCGAGGGGGCATAAATATACAGAGGAGGGTGTGGAGATGACAAAAGAACTGATTACAAGTAACTGACTGCAGCTGAGGAAATGACTAGCAGCTGGGAAACAGGAGTAAATGGCAAAACAAAGATGGAACCAGAAAAAAATCTAAACATAAAAAACAAATCCAATACTCAACAATACGAAATAGCTAAACTAACAAAAGGAATAAACTAACATAGAAAAACAAAATAAATACTAAATGCAACAAACCAAATTGGTTATGCAATGTGTTTTCATGTGAAGACTTTTGCTGAAATGGTAACGCTAGCATTTGCTCCGTTAAAACTTAAGGCTTTTAAAGTTCCACACATGGTTTCAGTCAACTTCAAAAATGCAGTGCAAACCAATTCTTGTAAAAAATATTGCCTATGAGTGGCATAGTCTTCTGCATGTTGAATGCAAGTACACCAGAAATATTTTTCAAGGGTGTCAGACTGGCATCCTCGAGGCCCAGTGTCCTTCAGCTTTCATGTGTCACCTATATAAATGATTATAAAGCAATGATGATTAATGATTAATTAATAGTAAGATTAATTAATATTAATCACAATTGGTACGACTTTGTATAAATTGACGGCATCTTGTGGTGGTAATTCATCTATTAAACTGGTGTGTTGCACCATAGACACGTCTTAAAGGGGAACTATTATGCAAAATTGGCTTTTGTTTTTGTACTTCCATTTGGGTCTGGCAATAAGTTCGTGCTTTTTTGGTGTCTGAAGATGAGTTGTTTCAAAAGCCTCCCTGATTACAATTGGCGAGCACTGCCCTGTTACCAAGCAATCCCAGGCAAGTCAAGCCTGTCACTTAGCAACCCAAACAAGCATCAGGATACTTGAATAGAAAGTGTTGCCATATAGTGAAAAGAAAATATTTTTGAAATAATTGTTTCAACAAGACAACAAACCCAAACACATAAGTGAGCAACTTTTTGGTTCCACACCAAAACAATAATAAGAAGGCAGCCCAATCCCTCAAGTTCAATCCACTCGAACATTTGTCAGGTTATAAAACCCCCCAGCTGTTGTTAAAATTTTTAGTACATCAATATAAGCAAATACAAGACAAAGTTTCCACTCACTGTTTATGCTATGGTCCTATTATTTTCAACCAACTGTGTGCTATTCTGTCGGTTTTCTCGTTTTTCTGTTTTGACAGTACAAAAACAAATGGAGTTGGAGCAGAAGCAGTTTCTGCAGTAACAGTATTTGCCATGTCAGTTCCAATGTTCTCATATCAAGCCCATGTGGACGACAGGACTCCACTCTTGGACTCAGGTCTGCTGCATCTCTCCCCTGTTGCTTTATAATGAGGACCGACTCAAGCAGAGATTAACTGTGATCTGGCTTTCGTTAACCCCCAGCAGCTTTAGCTACAGATGAAACATTTTACTATGGAACTGTAAGGTGGCTGGTTATTTGATTTGCTCAGTTCGTTAAGTCTGTTGATGAAAAATACAGCCAATTAGGAAAAAAATGAACAAATGATTCGGAAAACTACACCTAATTACAGAATAACAAATGAACGTCTTTGGAAGAAAATCTTGTTAGAGCAAAATGAATGAAATTTTCAAAGGATGCACATAAGACCAATGTTTGATGCTTAATCATTAAACAGTGTGGCAGATTGTATCTCTTTAAGTATTTTTCTTCTTTAAAACTTTTTTAATCAACTTTTTTACTTTCGGGCCTTTTTCAGGTTTAGTGTTTAATGTGAATTTTCTCTTTCAGTGAAATAACCGACAAAACTCATATGAAATTGCACAATTAAGACCTACGTAGTTCTCTCACCATTGCAGAGGAGATGCTGCCCAAATATCGTTGGCATCTGCCATGGCAGCATCTTACGTTGAGGTGGCTAAGGCATCTGGTTTGTATTCCCTCTTGGCACTTCCCTTTGCAGATTTTCAGCCAAATCCCATTAAGTGAAACCACAGGACAGCCCCACAATGACCCGTAGAGTGCTGCTGAAGTGAGAGACTCCTGGGTTTCCAACCTTGAGCTGCTGTCCACATGACCCAATTTTGGACAAGTGGGAAAGCGTGAAAGGATAGATGGAAGGCTGTTGTTGCTTCTCCACATCAAGGCAGAAACTTATGGTGGAGGCCTAGAAACCTCCAATGCATTTATAGGAAAATTCTGCACTATGGACACAGTCATACCAAGACATAAGTGTAGATGTGATAGCTGGAAAGATGACATTGCCTGAAACATGTATCATGTTCTTGCATGTCACTGCATCCTGATGTGGCCTAGATGGAGCCCCCAGGTTGAAGAAGGTTTACCAAAGTCACAAGCCAATCTACCTAAGCTATTCTATCATTAGTACAAATAGTTTAGGTAGATTGTGGAGCATTTTGTGAGTTTTTAGCTGTGTGTTAATTGATCCTTCGGTGCTTATTTGTGGTTTTAATTAACATCTCACTTTTTAAGACTATCCAATTCTGCTAAACAGTGCATAATTTCCTGCAGGGAATCCTTCTGCGTCAAAGTGAATTGAGTAAATCGTTCCCACTTATTTGGAAAAAGGTTGTGATTTCAGTGCTATAAAGCTCCAGATGTGTCGATGTTGTGTTGCCTTTTTGAAAGAGCCCAGCTTTTGACTGAATGCTTGTCTTGAAAAGGGGATGAATAGCTGGCTATGTTTCCTACATAAACAGGTCAGGTCAACCCAGTGGCCCCCAATCAGTCCAAATAAAACACCAACTTACTCAAATCTGATTGTATGAGAAAATGATCAGAAATGGTTGGAGGATTCTAACAGGGTGACAGAATGCCCTGCTTTAAGCCTTGACCTGTTTTACAAAAATGCTTAATGGGTTTACTTTGGAATGGAAAACGAATTTCCCACTTTATATTGCAGTGAAAACATTGCACTATATTAATAGTTTTTTTAGTGTATTTTATAAAATTGATTAACAAAGATAACATGGCTTTTTTTTCTTGGTTCAGTTTAATTGTCTGAAGTTTTACATGGAGTTTATTTTTGGTTTTCGACAAGAATATGCTTAACCTGAAGACATTTGCTTAATCTATGGAGCTTTTTAGCCTTGTACTTTAGCCTCATCTTTAAGGTGGAGTGCACTTTGTTGATGCCTTCAGCTTTCTTTGAGCTGCACACTTTGCACTATTTTTTCCCCCTTTGTCCTTTAGCACCATCTAAGGAAATGGCTGAAAGGCAATTTTGGCACATCATTAAGTCAGTTCATTTTGTAGCAGTTGTGAAGCAGGCTTCGCCTAAACCTCAGGTTTAACTCCAGAATTGTATCGAGATGCATTTATGTGTCTCCAATCTCTTGATCTCCAATCCAAACCACAGCGATGACTCACGGGTAAATGAGCTGAAAGAGGTGGGGTGGGTAAAGGCCAGGGTGGGTGTGTGGGTCAGAGAGCAGACAGATTAAGTCGCGGAGAACAGTTTGCGGCGGGGAATCGGAGAGCCATAGCTTGACTGAAGCTGTGGGTGCTGGAGGGCTATCAGGCGCTGCAGTCGCCTGGAATAACAAACAGCGGCAAGCATGGATGGTGGTCTCTACTGTAAAGGCCTTTTATAGTAGATCCTTCCCCACAGATGAGCGAAAGAAGATGAATTTGAGCTTAGTTCACGAGAGCGCCTTTGGGAAGGCTTCCAGCACAGGTCTGGAGAGAATAAAAATTACTGCTGGATGAACTCTTGGGAAGAATGAAACACTGCATCCATTCACATTTGTCAGACAGACAGTTTGTTAACTTTAATGTTTCTGCCTTGCACTCACACATCCGTCAAAGTCATTATTCAAACCTATGTATACAGTACCAATCAAAACATTGAATACACATACCTATTCATTCTAAACTGAGAGGTGTGTCAATCTGACATTGCTTTGCTTTGTTTCATTACTTCTGTAAAAAACAAAAAAAGCACATTAATCCACTACTAAAAATAGAAAAATAATACAGATTTTCTGACTTTAGAATCTTAATGTTGCATTGTTCTAAGATAAAGGTCTTGAAATCCTCAACAGTTCTCAAATTGAAATCCAGGCTTTTGAATATTGCTCAACGATATTCAAAAAGACCTTGATTTAATCAAAATAGAGGGGCTTTCCTGAAGGCTTTGTTCATCAAACCTGACTAAAGTTAGAACCCAGCAAACATGTTTCAGGTGTTTTTTCATGGTTGGACACACTTGATTATAAATTGCAATATACTAAAGGGATGATTAAATAAGTCGACTTAGGCTACATTCATATAATAAGTCTATTCAAAAAAAAAGAAATGCTCCATTCCAGTTTTTTTTCTGAAATCCAATTTTTTCGAATTACTGAACAATGTGACTGCAATTAGACTTCTGTGTGAACAGCTTACAACCCCAAACCGACAGTCATGCTCTGAAGAAGCTGTGATGTTACCTTCTACTGATCAATTTTAATGTTATCCAGGAAGGGAGCCAACAGTATTGTTACAAGATCATAACAGCATAAAGGTAAATAATAAAAAGTAGCAACAGCCTTTTGTGAAGCATTGACTGCATCCAAACAAACTTCTGTAGAGACCAAAACCTTTGGAATTCTGTTGCGAAGTCTGTTTGCATAATTGGAAGCTGGAGTGGTGGGATTGTAATGTGATGTACTTCACTGATAGACTTCTTTCATAATTAGATAATCATAATTTTCTGTGATTGTTTACATACAGATTTTTCTTGTTTGGTTTTTTTTTTATGCAGAATTATGATGCATGTCTTACGTCAATGACGTAAAAGTTGGACAAAAAGATGACATGACATTTCAGACTGTCTATACATATCCAATTTACTACCAAATATGGAATTTTCACAATTCAGATTTTTGGAGGGATGAAAAGACCAAAATCTGGGTTGCATTTGGCAAAAAAAATCTGATGTAGGTTGGATTTGCCTGAGGTGTGAAGGTAGCCTGTGAAGGATTGGAACTGGATCACTTCTAAAGCTATCAGAACAACTACAGAGCTTCAAAAAAAAGCCTCAAACATTCCTGTTATCAAGACTAGCATTTTGTTTTCTTTTTCCATCTTGCTTTTTCTTAAATTAATAACACAAATACAGTTTTACAATTCACAGCCCAAGAAATAAGGTGAAATCAAATGCTCCATAAGAAAAAAATCCAACTCGAGATGTTTTTGTATTTTTTAGCATCCAAATGGTTGTCATTCAATGCCGGCTTAAACCGAGTCTAGTTCATAAGAGACACCACCTTTCAGAGCAGCAAAACACTGTTAGAGGGACTCCGAGTGCTGAGAGAAAAAACCCAACTCATTACCATTCTGCCCTGTGATAAACATCACTCATATCTTGAGGGAAAAACAAACCTCAGAGAACTTACCGTAAAGCCTCTGATGGTTACTGATATATACACGCACATTTATATACACGCACAACCATGTACACAGTAATAATAAATCATCATAAAGGTTCAAATTATGTGGGGAGACAGTTGGCTCAGACAGTTATTCTGTAACTGGTGGGTTGCTGGTTCAAATCCCTGCTCCGTTTATCTCAGCCTTGCCTCTGGCAGTTTGCCCCAGAGCAAAGGTGACTACAGTTTAGCTTACCACCATCAGTGTGTGAATGTGTGCGCGAATGACTGAACGTAGCGTAAAGTGCTGTGGAGACTTCTGGATTGATAAAGCGCTAAACAAATTCAGGCCATTTACCATCATTAAGAGAAGCAAAGCTTGGAAACATCAGTCTGTATATGGTTGTATTGATGAAAGAAACTTTTCAATAATAATCTAAGTTATTGGTACGTTAGCTGATACATTAAGGTTGCAGCATGTACACATCTTTTCCACTATGCTGCAAATGTTTACAAACCTGTTAAATGCCAAGTTTTGTGCAGATAATTGGAATTTGATAACTAACTTTTTCCACTGTTGATATATTTATAATTTCAAGCATAATAAAAATACATTTGTAACTTCAAACTACTACATCTTTTGTTGAAATAACTCTGAAGAATTAAATTCATATCAATTCTGAAAAGGACCAAATAGATTTGGGAAAGTGTTGATTTAACGCTGCCATATTTGCAGTGTAGCCAAAGCTGAAGTGTTTGAATTAGTAAATACTAATGTTTTAAATAAACTTAAAATCTTGATGAATCCCTTAAAAGTATTTCCCCTTTTGTGCCATTAATATAACAATAAAGTAATGATTTTTCTGGAGTTCAGTTGAAAGCAAATGTTTACATCAAAACATTTCCAAACTAGTATCGTGCAGTACAAAAATGATAAATACTATGACTCACTTTACATCTGCAAAATGGGTCCAATGTCAAAATAGATGTCTGTAATAGTGCATGGAGGAGTCAAAGGAATAATAGGAGGATTATAAAACTGTGAATGCTTTGTAGCATTTGCAAGATCTGTGTTTTATGTTGAATATTTCATAAATTGTAAAGACCACAAGGCTAAGCAAAAAACATTGTTGTGCTAGCTGTCTTTCTCAGGGTGTTGAAATAATTTCCCTCCCTTTTCAATAATGTCATGGAAATAACAGTTCACCACAAATCACTTGTGATTGCATTTTTACCCACCCCTGTCCATGTTTCCTCATCGTAGTTGAGGTTGTCATGAACACACTTTATGGCTCAGCTGATCAAACATGGCATCGGAAAAGCCTGCCCAAACACATTGTTAACATGAGTAACAGCAACAAATATCCTGTGATAATAGCCCAGTTTAGACAAACATGACTCACGATCTCTTGGGGTTGTGGATTTGACAAACCTTAGTGCTGACATGAACATTTTGCTGATTTTCCTTTTAAATCTGAAACTGTGTAACATATTAACATAATGAGGGAAAAAGGTCTACACAATTACAATGTTATCAGTGTTGGGATATTACACTCTTCTATTAGGTTCATAAATCTACCTTTCAAATAAAAAACATTTCTGTACAATAGCCAACACCAACTTCAAGTTTGGACACATCGAGTCATTCTTTGTGGATGAGTTTCACCAAAGTTCAGCTGAGGTAATGATGAGTTCAGTTTTAAATAAATTTAAACCAGTTATCTGCATATTTTTTATTGTTCAGTGGACTTGGCATACTGGAATTACTACACAGAGATATGAGAAGCACACACAAAAGCACAAAAAAAAGAAAAAAGGATAATTCATTAGTTTGGCTATCTAGATAGTGGAGCACTATCTATGCAATTTCAAAATAGATCAAATAATGTACAGAACAGCCATGTAGTACCAGAAAATGTAAAGCAAATGTCCACAGATGAACATAGAATAAAATAAATATGTGTAAATATTTATTATACTTCAGACTCTATATGATGCTATGTACATACAACTGTCTAAATATTGATAAAAATGAATAAGCTTTAATGATTTTCCCTATTGGTCAATATTATAATTATATTTTATTCCAAATTATTTGAATTACTGAAATTGAGTGAAATTGTTTTTTTTTCATCACTATTGAAGGGTTTTATTTTAAAGTTGATTTTTTGTTTCTCTACTAATGTGTTCAGTGTTATTTGGTTACTTACGTGTCTGAAAATAAAATTTAATTGATTCAAATATTTATATCTGGAAAATCATTAAAAGTTAGTATTCAGATAGAACAGAAAGTATAAACATAGTTTTGTGGCATGACAGAATTTTTTTCCCTTCTTTATAAACAAATCAAGCATTAGAAAGTCTTTCTTTTGTGCTTTGTTTCAAATGCATGACATCATTCTACTGATGTACCACATTGCTACAACACAACTCTGAAGTTTTATTCAATCATTTTAAGTAACATCAGCCTGTAACCAGGTCGACTGAGGTTCTGTTGCTTCAAGCCCTTCATTCTTCTGTGCTTGTTCTCCAACTCTTATTTTGCTCTACTGGTGGGTGTGTGTGTGTGTGTGTTTTGCTTTTGTGTGTGTGAGCCCTGCCATCTGGCTACCATCCGCTGCCTGAGTTGTCGTCCTGCTGACAGTAACAGCCAGCTGGCTGCCTGGACAACAGTTCAGTTTTACCAGAAGACACCAGAAGCAGATCGAGGCTAGTTACTGTACCTGATTCACAGCGTGGGAAAATAGTGTTTAGCATCTGAGCATCATCAAAAACAATTTAAAGTCTCTGATTTCATTGTCCAAAGAGCTCAGATCAACCCAGATATGCTCATTTCCTAATAATACTCATATTGCCTTGATGTAAGTAATTGTGATAATTATCTGCTTACAGTTAATGAAAACAAGCCATTTCAGATTAGGATATTACACTGTATTACTGTACGGACTATTTCATGTTTTAATATAACTACCATATTTTCCAGACTATAGAGCGCACCTGATTATAAGCCGCACCCAGCACATTCTTAAAGGAAAAACCATTTTGTACATACATAAGCTGCACCTGTCTATAAGCCGCATGTGCCTACATACAGACGGTACACAGAAAGAGTTTT
>CAEFZY010031374.1:0-13235 GCA_903066815.1 Brachyrhaphis roseni
AAAGTTAAGTTGAGCCAACACATTCGCTTTAAATTGGAGTAACAGAATTACATAGTGCTGAAATAAAGCAAAGTAATCAGGTGGAAATCCTTTCCATTATTTTTTTATGTTCATCCAAAGAGGGATTTTTTTCAGTGCATGTTTCACAGCTGTAAGCATGTCTGAAGTATTTTTAATTCCCAATTTCCCTGTAAGACCGTTTAGAAGTGACTAAAAGGAAGCAAGGTGGGAAGCTGCTGTTAGAGATGGCGAGCGTGGCATCACACCGGCAACTCAAAGGCTACTGAGCTGGTAACGGCGATGAGGGAGAGGGAGGGGGGGCACACTCAAGCATCAGAAATACATTGGAAGTTGGATTCATATGCTGCCATTTATTTTTGTCTCCTTAGCAACTCCAGCATCACGAACAAATGTCAGAGCATCAAGATCACCCTCTGTTCGCTGACTCACTGACTGCGCGTCATTTGGGCCATCACACCAATCAGAGCTGACGACGTATGGACTCACATTATGCCGATGAACCGTTTGAGGCTGTCGGCGTGTGGAATGTGGAGGGACTTATGTGATTTTCATAAAGTTGGACATTGAATCAATCAAGATGGACACACTAAAGAAGAAACACTTCTTTAACTAACCCTAACCCCAGACTGAATCCCTTCACATCTGATTGACCGTATACTCACTCCTCTCGGTTTAAATCAAGAGGAAGTTCAAATCGACTCCACCCACAAAACACAGGAATGGTTCAATTTGGATGCTTTGATTTCATATGTATAAAATGATTATCAAAGGATAATCACTGAGCCTTTGCACATGATGCCACTGTCTTTAGAAAGCGTCCTGCTCTGCCATCACAGACCTTAAAACAACCAAAGCACATGGCAAAAACAGACAGTTGGTAGCTTAATGCTGCTGTGACGATGGTTATAGGCTGCAGAAATAGACGAGGATGCAAACTGAACTTGTCATTTTATTGTAAACTTTTGACATGGAAAGAAGGATAGCAGCAGTCAGTCATAAGGACTGGCAGCAAACATTTTTTACAAGGTAAGAAGATTAACACTCATGTTCTTCATAAGTAAGTGAGATTAGTAAGATGCAATCAAAAACTGCATAATGTAGAAGCTACACACCTAATCATTAGTAACCATGGAGAAAATGCTCCTCCATCATGCAATGGGACAATCTCCATTTGGTCGTCTGGTCGTCTAATGCTGTCTTTTATCCATGCAGATCCTCACTGTTTGCATAGTATCTTCAATTCTAAAGGCTCATTAAACAAAAATCTGAATGTATTTTTATTCTGAAATAGAGCCTTAGGTCTCATCTAACCCAGACGGATGACATGCTGTAGCCATGAGAGCGCTGTAATGTGTTTTATGTCCTCATTCTCATCAGTTTGTCACCTTACTCTCTGTGGGCTGAGTCTGTCAAGCTACCTGAGAAAAGCCTTAAATGTCAAGCTGCTGAGCTCTGACCCATGTGAAGCCCTCTGCACAACCTTCCACCCAGAACAGAGCCGAAAGAGGAAAATGTGATACGGAACGTTCACAATGGATGCTTTGTGCTTTTGTACAACAGCGTTTTATCAGTGAAGATGCTTAAACCCCTTCAGGTCGGCCTGTACGGCGACACTTGGTGTTGTGTTTAGAAAAATTTGCTGGAATTTTACTACAACATTTCTCTTAGAATAAGACAAAACTATGCGCAACTGCACTTAAAACTTTCCTTAAAGTTGCAGTAACTTTAATAAAATGTCTGTGACTACTGTCTCGATAAATGCACCGCTCCCGACCAAAAACAACCATTCAGAGCCAGGAGAAGTGGCTTAGCGCTGTCAATCAATCTCGTGTACTCGCTGCTCTATGGGCCACTACCAGAGGAACAATTTACCACTGCAGGAAAACTGTTTATCTGCTGTCATCGGTGTCATGCCAGTTAGTATAGCCACCACTAGTGGCCATTCCTAACCAGGTCCCCTAGCTGCAGCGTGGCAGAGAGAAAGGGAGGGAAGGTAAGAAGGAATGGGCAGCGCCACATGGAGGGTCATTCACGGTGCTAAGACCCGCCTCCTGGCTCTGATTGGTTGTTTCTAGTCAGCATCAGGAGAAGGCAGAGGAGCTCAATTTTTTCACAGATTATCTATCTCAAGCCGTACGGTCACTGCAATATTTTCAACAAATATGTAAAAAAATATTTATTTCTTAAAAATTACATATGTAAAAAAATATTTACTTTTTTTTTTCGTAGCTCAACCAGCAGTAAGTGATGACCGACCGTTCATTCACCTTAAAGTGCAAAGAAAGGATTGTTGCCAGGTAGTTTTAAAGATCTTTTACCGATTTATAACAAAAAAACAAAACAAAAAAACAACAACAAAACATTAACTATTGTCCAAGGAGCCTAGATCTATTCTCCATCACATCAGGCCTGGAGCGGTCAGCCTGATCTGCATGCAGAGCCTGGAGGAACAGCTTCTCCTGCTAATCAAAGACCACCAGCAGGAGTCATCCTCAGACATTTCTGCCCTCCATTCTGCTCCAACACACCTTAAAAAATATCTAATAAATCATTCATCAACGGCTCCCGCAACCTCAACTCTGCAGCCCAAACTTCTAGTTAGCAAGCTGAGAACTCTGGGGCAGAGAAGAACCTTTTTAATAAATTAATGATACTTTTCTTTTTTTTTTTTTAGTGACGCCAGAGAAAGGAAGCTACACATTTAATATCAGATCATTTAAGAAGCTGTGAAAACACATTCAGTGCCACTTGATCCCCTCAGGTCAGAGGGACTTCCTTAACACATTAGGAGAGAATATTGCTTTGATGGTACAAAGCAATATTCTTTGTACCAAGAATATTGCTTGGTACAAAGCAGTAACTTTAATAAAATGTCTGTGACTACTGTCTCGATAAATGCGCCGCTCCCGACCAAAAACAACCATTCAGAGCCATCATTTACATATATATAAATGTTATATATATAAAAATATATAACATTTTTATATTTCACAATATAAAAATGTGAAATATTTATATTGTATAAATATTTCACATTTATACAATGTGAAATATAAAACCAAAAATATCTGTGTTTTTGCAGAAAATGTTATGGTTGAAATAACTGAAAAGTTCAGCTCAGATCCAGATCACGGATGTAAACATCCTCACATGGTTACTGCTTGTATGCAGCATTCAAAAAGACATTACCATGAACGGACTATTCTGTTTTTCTGAATCTTAATTTAAAACTGAGAAAGTGCTAGGGAGGTTTGGACAGGAAGTGGACCAACATTATGTAATATTTAGTAATCATTTTCACTTCCTGGGACTTTTTATACAGAAGAGGACTGAAGCCACTCAAGTACAAAAATAAAATCAGATTTTTTTCTAAGAATTCAGACTTTTTTTCCTCAGAACTCGGACTTCCATCTCAGAATTGTGACTTTTTTTTCTTAGAATCTTGAATTAATTCTCAGAATACTGTCTTTTTCTTGGAATTCTCACTTTAATTTTCTGACTTCAATCTTGGAAATCTGACATTGTCAGATTTCATCTGACAATTCAATTATGACTTCATCTGATTTTAATCAGATGAATTCATAATTGTTAAAAAAAAGTCAGTGAGACTTCATTTTTTTCAGTGTTCCTTTGTTTGAATCGACTCCAAAATCACACGGATTTTTACAGGCTGCAGCTATTTTCACTCAAAGTATGGGACATGCTACACTTTGGTACCTGAAGATAGTTTTTACTTATAAATAAAAATTGGCTTCTCTAAAGTTCAGTGCTTTTGAGAAATATGAGGGAAAACTGTGTCAGAAAGAAAACTGGAATAAATTTGGAAGTTATAGTGCACCTTGTTTTCTGTCTTTTTGGATATTTGGAAACCATTTTATTAGCACAGCAAAAATGTACGTTTACAATAACCATGTGTGTCAGGACAGAAGAAGATTAGATTTATTTGCCTGTTGCTGAACAGAACAAGCAGAACCTGAACCTGCAGCAGAGAAACTCCTGGATGTGTTCAACATAAATTATTTAGCTGACATCATGGAGTTAGAAAAAAAAAATTGCACTGCATTTTGGATAGTTCCACAGCAGCTACAGCAGCGCTATCAGGTAATGTTGCTAGCATTAGGAAACCAGACCTTAAACAAACAAGAGCAGGATTTTCATCCAATAAGCAAAAATAACCTGATAAAGACAGAGACTTTCTGACTAAACAGCATTTAGAGCAGCTATAAAGGCACAGTCCAATAATTTAATCTGTGGCTGTTTTCAAAAAAGAATGTCCTTTCTGTTTTCATTCAGGTGGCGCAGTAAGTAGCACTGTTGCCCTGCAGCAAGAAGGTCCTGGGTTCGATTCCCAGCCCAGCGTCTTTCTGCATGGAGTTTGCATGTTCTCCCTGTGCACAGCACCTATAAAAGTATTTGTCAAAAAATAACAACAAAAATATAAAATAAAAACACTTGAGTGTCAAACTGATCTTGGAGATCTACAAAGATAATATTTAAAAATAATAGAGTGCATAAATATTCATCCCCTTCAAGTCAGTATTTTAGTTGACGATTATTTGGCTGTACCTTTACAGTCCCTCTAGGGCAGGGGTGGCCAACCCTGGTCCTTGATCACCTCCTAAGTGCAGTCAAGTTCTCCAGAGTTCTGCTAATGACCTCATTATTTGACTCAGGTGTGTGGAAGTAGAGACACATCTAAAAGTTGCAGGAGACCTGCTCTCGAGGCCTGGAGTTGTCCACCCCTGCTCTAGGGTCTGCTGCTGAGGTGTAACCCCATAGAATGATGCTACCACCACCATGCTTCACAGTGGTGAAGCACCAGCTTTATTTTGGTCCATCAGACTACAGAACTTTCTTCCACTTCTGTCTGCGATGGACTGGACATATATTATATATTTTTATTTAATTGTTTATTTATTTTTTATTTTTTTGTAAAGATCAGTTTTCAGTTTGACATTAAACTGTTTTTTATTTTTTGTAAATTTTTTTGTTAAAAAAATAAAAATTTTGTTTATTTAATTCTGGGAGATTTTCTTTGTTTAGTTTTTTTTCTTTTTCTTTTTTCAAGTTGGCCCACTCATGCCCCCTTCAGCAGTTGGCGCCCTGGGCAACCGCATATATGGTCAAGAACCGGCTGAGAGGAAGTGAGGCAGAAGGACAGAAGGTACCTACGAGTTTCAGATCCATGCTAACAATGTCATATAATAGGCATTACTAAAAACAACCAACCAAACAAAAACAAAAAAAGCGCAGTGTTTACTCCCACCGTTATGATTAGATTAAATGCTCTGTTGTCTCTGACGACAGAACCAGTTAAACTCTCTGCTGCAGTTCCCAGACCCAGTCTGAGTAAATATTTCTGATCTTTTTCCTTTAGATGAACCTCTCTCCTTTATATTTATGTTGCTTGATCACTTCAAAAACTGAGCGCACCCAGACAACAAAGTGAAAGAAAAGAGCAGTGAGAGTAGATTTTATTGCCTTGCAACATATTCCTCATTCCCTTATTGGTTTTTACTCTGTCTGAATATCTGGCCCTTAGATTTCTCGTGTCCTGCGAAGACGACTGATGAGCTTCCTGTTTGAAGTTCCCTTCAAATGATGCATGACCTTTGGTTGTGCTTTTTAATCTGCAGTGAAGCTGACAAGAACAACCACACGAGCAACTCCACTGGCAAATATGGACCAACTAAAAAAAACTTCAGTGTGCAAGTCCAGCTCAAAGCAGTAGAATATCATAGAATATTTAAATCCCCTCCCCCTCCTTTCAGGAAGTGAGTTATTCCACAGAGAGCACGGATCTACAACCTGTGGCTCCGGTCCCACAGGTGGCTCTTTGGACTTTCTGTGGCTCTGGAGAACTTTAAAAATAAATAAAGCCAACTAATGTTTTTAAATATAGATTTAAACAACACATTTAGGATTTTAGCTGTTATTTAATTTTCAATGTTGGAATAAAAAAAATCCTCAATTTAAACAAATATAGATTTATCAGTAATATCACACTGCAAAAACACAAAATCTTGCCCAGTGTTTTG
Source organism: Brachyrhaphis roseni (assembly GCA_903066815.1). NCBI lineage: Eukaryota > Metazoa > Chordata > Actinopteri > Cyprinodontiformes > Poeciliidae > Brachyrhaphis > Brachyrhaphis roseni. The sequence continues at coordinate 6,060 of CAEFZY010031374.1, forward strand.
GTCTAGTTTCTATTGCAAATATCTTAGCACACCTGAAATAAGACAAAACTAACTTGCAAGTAATTTTTCAAAAATATACCGGAGTTTGTTTTAAGTCAATAACTTCCATTGACAGATTATTTCACTTCTAACATGGGAAAAATGTCTTGTTATAATTGGGATAATCTGACAGTTGAACTAGCATGTTTTTTTATTATCAATATTTACATTAAACAAGCCCTAATATCTTGCTGAAAACGTATTTGTTCATTATTTCAAGTGTACTAAGATATTGGCACTAGAAACTCTTGGTAAAATTTTGTGTTTTTGCAGTTTAACAATGTGACCAAACCTTACAAAGCAGCAAACCCCCCCCAAAAAACAGGATATACAACAATTCTCTATGACAGCAATCTCAAAGGAAAACCATCTATAATATCGGCATAAAACATGGGGGGGTATGCAGGTGAATATGCATCCCAATAGCATCCATAGTTCATTCAGAAAGAAACAAACAACTGAAATATCCAGCAGACGGGACTTGCTAGCACAACAAAGAAGCTTCAGACAATGAACCCATAACGATACCAAAAGGAGTCAGACGAACTTACAGGAGTTTAGTCTGCTTATGAAGAATATTAGCTCAGAAAAGTAAAGAGCATCACAAACTCTCGTCATTTGCCAAGTGGATTGATTATTTCCAGTGGGCTATCTGATGTTTTCACAGCGAGTGGCAGCCTTGAAGTAGAAGCTGAGATGGACCAACTAGGGATCCATCCTACAAACATGCCTGAAGGCATAGCAGCTGCCCAGCTTTGATGAATAATCCAGCACACCGGCCCAGCAACAACGTGAGATGATTACATTAGACAGTGTATTTGCGTGTGTGCGTGTGAGTGAGTAAAAGTGTGAGTTTCATGTGAATGGGAGAATTCAGTGTGTTGATTGTGCAGCTCCAATTGATTGTAGCGCTGCTCTCTTATTTGATTATCAGAATTTGGTAACCAAATTGAGATTGGATCGTCTCTCCTTTCCCCCCTCAAAGCAACACAAAATGTAACTGGATTAGAGAACATCTGGAAGAGCAGGAAGTATTCTCACAGTGAACGGGAGAGCAAACGGATTAATATGTTAACCAAAAAAATAAAAAGAGCAGATTCTGTGCTCAAAAGCATCATTAGGGATGTCGGCTCTGACCCGGGGCCTGGTTCAGTCCCGTCATTACTAACCGAATTCAGATCAGGAACGCTCATTTATTTCCAGGCACAAACTGCACTGCAAAACAGAAAATCATACTGACACGTTTTGGTTGAGTGTTTAGAGGAAATACCTTAGTACACTTGAAATAAGACAAAACCGACTCACAGGTAACTTTTCAGCAAGATATTGGAGCTTGTTTTAAGTCAATAATTCCATAATACTGATGAAAAAGTGACAGTTCAATTGATGGATTATTTCTCATATCAAGATTTTTCATTGAACAATATTCTGCTGAAAATTGACTTCTGAGTTAATATGATCTTATTTCAAGTGTACAAGCTATTTGCATTAGAAATTAAACCAAAAAACTTTGTGTTTTTGCAGTGTAGTGTGTTGGTTCCCCGTTTGCTGCTGAAACCCAACATGCATCAATGGCTCCAATAAAGATGGTGTATCATATTAAAATGACTTTTTTTGAAATTTATATAGCAATAGAAAATAAGTCAAAACATAAGAAAAAAAATCACTGCTATGACTGACTTTAGCAGATATAGCTAAAAGCAAATATATTATATAAATGTACATGATCAAAAGCCAGTTAATTTGTATGTATATTGTGTTATAATGTTATTCCCTCATCAAAAACATGCCTGGAGTGTCGCTTTGATTCTTTCATGCATGTTTCAGAAATCCTTAAATCTCCCTTAGCAACCATTCAGGAGCGGCTAAAAGCTTGCTCTCACTAAGCTCCGCCTATTTCCACAAAGCTCCTCCTCAGGGCTGCAGTCTCCAGTAGACAGAGCACCCCTCGCCACTCAGCTCCTCCAGACTAGCGGCAGCAGCAATTAGCAAACACCTGGTGGAACTGCAAACCTGCTGGGTTCATCATAGGAGCTACTTCTCAGTCCAACATACCTAAGAACGGCTGTACGCGGCACAATGAGAAGGCATTCTGTGACGGCGATTGAGATAGTTGGAAAAGACTGGAGTTTCTTAAAGAGACAGAGTCCAATTTCAAGGTGTCAAATTACAAAAAGTCATATCTTTTAAGTTATTTTCGATATGTACAGCACAATTATAATAACTAAAGGTAACGTAGTCGATAATGCAATAAGAAGACATTACAGTAAGAGTGAGATGCTAATTTGTAAAATCGATCCTTTGGGGTTCAGACCTGGTTGTTTTGCCCATTTCATTGACACTCAATTGGAAGTAAAGTCAAAAAGCCTTCTCTATAAACCATTCCTGAACTTTGTGGGAAAATGGAGCACAATATACAGCTGAAGAGGACATTTCTATTAAAGGGTGTACATCGTCTACAACATGACTCAAGCAAGGTTATATCTTGTGTCCATTGTCCATTTCTAAAGCTCACCCATTACAGAGGCTTTCGCCTGTGAATGGATGTCATCAAGGACATCCTAATTAAAACCACACATGTAAGAAGCTGAGGTGAACAGTGTGGTCTGATACCCTTCTATCAGAACCAGCATTATCTTCTTCAGTGGTTCAGATCACAAGGTCAAGCTAAACACCAATGTGCATCAATGCTTTTAACACATCAGTGTCGAGGACAAAATGTTGTCCTTCTGCCTAGCGGGGGCCGCCGCTCCCTCCACTGCCGCCACACGCTCATTACAGAGGAGACTGCTGAAAACGCAGTGACTGCATTCAATCAGCTGGGCGGTGTAAGATAGAAAACTTTTCCTTGGATTGAAATTTATGTGACTGGCTTCACATTTGTCTGCATGATTAAACTGAATGAACTAAATCTTTCTGTACACAACAAACACGCATAATCTTACCAAGTATTTTTGGTGCAGTTTCTAGTTTAAACTTTTCAACAAAACATAGGAGCTTTTAACAGTTTAATAAAAAGCTCTGACAGATGATTTCACATCCAATATATTTTTCCCATAACAGAAATAATCTGCTTTTTAATAACACTTTTTAATATTAGTGACTATTGACTTAAAATAAGCTCCCCTGACTTCCTGAAAGGTTTTGTGTAAGTTAGTTTTGTCCTATATGAAGCGCACTGGACCAAAGATACTTAAAGATTTGTAATTTTTTTTTGCAGTGTATATAAGCTAGGTATTTTTGTTTAGAACTGGCTTTATGTAATAAGATCAATTCAATTGAACTGAGTTGAATTCTGTCATAATGTTACACCCAGTCAGAGCATCTCACTCATTGGTTCTTCCACTCAGTAACACTTTATTTGAAGGGGTGTGCATAACACTGACATGACTCTGTCATAAACACCTGTTATGAACATGAAGGAGTCCTCATGAATGTCTATGACCATTGTCATAAAGTGTCATTCGGAAAATTATAACATTTTAAATGCAAAGTTGCTTTAAAAGCTGCATTAAAAGTCCATTAATGCAAAGTGCCAACTTTGCATTATTTTGTTAATAATGACACTTTAGTGCAAAGTTGGCGCTTCCAATGGACTTTCAATGCAACCTTTAGAGCAACGTTGCATCAAATGCCTCATTATTTACTGAATGACAATTCATGACAACAGTCATAGACATTCATAAAGACTTGTTCATGTTCATGATTGTGTCATGTCAGTCTTATGCACCTCGTCAGATAAAGTGTTACCTTGCACTCCTTACTGCCTGGAGTTTGATTGAAGACGGTGTGCTCCTCCAGTTTCTGTTTCTTTACGGTTTTGCTCTGCTGTGTTTCTGCTTTGTTCAGAAACACAGCACCGTTGGTTATATTTCTCGCCGCATCAGCTCTGTGATGGATTGGTGAAAACTCAAGGGTGTGCACTTCCTCTTGCCCACTGACTGAAGATGATTAATCGGAAGCAGAAATTGACTGAATGAGTGGATAACACACACACACACACACACCCCCCCACACACCCCCCCCACACACCCACAGGTGTGCACACACCCCTACATACACAAACACACTCTTTTCATTCAAGTCTGCACATGCTCCCCTACGCTTCCCAAAAAAGCTGAATTATTATAGACCTCATTGGTAAATCTCTTTTGTTGGACAAAAAAAAAAAAAAAAAATCTTTTTATGATGTTTGAAAAAAAAAATCCTGCAGCCAGTTGGAGTTGTGTTTATTTGAAGAGTTAATAAAACTACCTGCAGGCCTTGCCACATTTCTTAATGTCCACAAGATACTTAGCAGGAGACAGACACCCTGCAGAGACAAAGATAGAAAAATGTGGAGTAAATAACATAAACACAGTTTCCCTCAGAAAACCTGCTGAGCCAGGTGACCCGCCGTGATTTTATGGATAAAAAAACAACAACAAAACATTAAAATCTGACAGGAAATGTGAAAATATGACTAGGTAATTATGCGGTATGAGAAAACAATATTAACAATATTGAAGCACCAACCGCAGAGTGCTAAAACAGGAAAACACAAAACATACAATTGAAATAAGTGTAATTTTTTTGCACTTGAATCAAATCCTAATTAAATATTCAACCAGTTAAGACAAACTGTGTAAAGATGGTCATATTTAAAAGCAAAATAAATGAATGAGGGATTTTACCAAATATGCACAATGATGAGTAAGAATACTAAATAAAAAAATAAAGCTAAACATTATTGTGTATACAATTCAAGTATTTATTGTAATCAGGTTTCTTTTTCTTTCGTAAATCCTACCGTTTTGTGAAAAGGAGCGCCATCTTACACTCAAACTGAAGAATTTGGAGAGCAGGTTAACCTGGACGGCAGCTTGTCTGAACCCTCTCTGAGAGATCGTTCTCAGGAAATGGTACACCAACGCATCCAGTATAAAAGCTTCACCGCTTAGTGTGAACCTGAAAGCTCGCGACCGCAAGTCGGCCATGCAGGTCCAGTGTTCTCTGAAAACGAGCCCAAATAGAAGAATTATAGAAATGCCGGCACAGGAAAACCTGCTGCATGCCGACATACAAAAGAAAGAAAATGAGGACAATGTGCAATTCGTCAGCTATAGACCTAGCTGTAGCCTGGCGGAGAGAGAAAGTAAAGCCTGGTGGGCTGCCAGGCTTATCAGGAAAACCTCGACCAACACAAATAGAAAGAAAAGAAAACATGACAACACCCCCACCCCCCAAAAAAACAAGAATGCTGCTCTCATGAAAAATACCTGTAGCTCATTTATAAGGTACGTAAAATATAGATCTAATACCGTATTCAGTTGAACCTTTTCATATTTTGTGACATTACAACAATAAACTTGAACGTATTTCATTTAACCGTGTAAACTCTGCATCATTTTATCCCCAGCCATCATCCTGAGGGCTGTGAAGGGAATCCACAGAGCAGCAACATCTCCATGGTGTGTTTATGGTGATGTGCAGCATCAGCTGTCCTGATCCCACAGCAACAGTGAAATAACTCTGATCAATGCCTCGCTTTAACAGTTTATGTGTATGTAATGTGTTGTTCATGTTGTTGGCCATTTTAGAGCTCTGGTAAACATGATCAGATTTATGGATCTGGTCAAATATGTTCAAAACTGGTCAAATAATGTATAACACCAGAAATAACCAGTTACCAAAAATGATTTTTAGAATATAATTTGTGAAATAAATGTGTGTTGTTATTAATATTCTCTACATAGTTTAAAACTTAGCAGTACCAGTACATCTGTTGATTGTGGTACAACAAAAACAAAGATTCATCTTATCTCCTTTCTCTCATCTTGTTTTGTACCTACGTCAAACATCCATCTTTTTTTTTTTTTTTTTTTAAATCTCATCTCATCAGAGCACCTTGTTCCTCATTTGCTGGATCCTCTACATTTTGATTGCAGCGTCACAAAATGTGAAAAGGTTTGAGGGGAATGAATGTCCCGTGTCTCCTTCTAGTCCTGCAAACAAAATGTGTAAGATGTAATCAAAACACCCACAGCCACGACTTACGCATTAAAACATCTAAACAAATTACTGATGAAAAAAAAATAACAGGACAGCAATTGACTCTATCATATGCACACAGCTGCGCCTCATTTAGACCAATACTTTAACTCCTGCAGATGTTCCTACAGCAGACATCAGCTGCCGTGCTTGGACATGTAGATGAAGTGTTCTTGAGTGCAGCTCTCTTAAACTACACTTATAAAGTTTCCACAGCGGCTGTGGCTCAGAAGGTCGAATCGCTCGTATGCGAATCAGGAGATCTCTGGCTTCGCCGAGGACAGAGGCAGCAAACGTGTATCAATGAAAAGCAAAACATCCACGGTAAAAGCGCTCCACGAATACACGCAAAACAGGTGAGCGTGGCTTCCAGTGTAAAGCACTTTGGAGAGGTCAGTAGGACTGCAGCTTTGCATAAGTGTAGTCCATTTATGTACGCCCTCCCTTGGAGTGAAAACCCCGAGAGCGCCTCTCAGAAGCTGCCCTTGAACCCCGCTGAGAATACCCCAAAAAGGATGAGTCCTTTCTGAAAAATCAATAATGGATCATGCAGTTTGATGAGGGCGAACTGGACTCTGTGCGAAGCGGGCCGAGACGCACCGGTTGCTGACTAAAGGCCATTTTAAATGGAGCAGCACAGAATGCGTTGACTGGCAGAGCACATTACACAGGTGGTCTGATGGGGACCAGAGCAGCAGCACGGTGCAGGCCATCCATCACTAGCACACCACAGCTTCATTCTGGTCACACAGTGCTAGCCCACTCCCCCTTCTCCTCCCTTTTACTTTGATGTTTGTGGCTTTTTATATTTCTCCCTTTCTCTGTTTGTCACTTTTCTTTTCCTGCTGATATGCACCGAACTGTCTGACTGGAAACTTGTCAGGATTATTACAAACGGCTGATAGTGTGACAGAGTTAGCAGGGTTTGTAGCTGAAAAAGAGACAGACAGACAGACAGACAGACAGACATATGTTACTGTCTTTTCATGTAAATACCTTCTGACATTGAGTGGGACCATCAGTGATAGAGAGATAGATAGATAGATAGATAGATAGATAGATAGATAGATAGATAGATAGATAGATAGATAGATAGATAGATAGATA
>CAEFZY010031382.1:0-26650 GCA_903066815.1 Brachyrhaphis roseni
AAGTTTGGTGAGTTTTTGAATATGATAAAGCCCCCAAAAAGGCAATTCTTTTGCGCGGAGAATAATAATAATAATAATAATAAACAGTACAGATACAATAGGCCTTCGCAGCGCTTTGCTGCTCGGGCCTAATTAAATAACTAAAGAAGGTAGTAACGCAAAAATGATTCTGATAAGTAACTTTAATCTGATTACTGGATTTGAAATAACAACGCGTTAGATTACTCGTTACTGAAAAAAGCGGTCCGATGTCAGTAACGCGTTACTGACAACACTGAAACTCACTACAGCAGAATCAGAAATAGCCTCTGTCTGTCTTGTCCACCTGGGAGGTGAGAGGACAGAAAAGACGAACAAACAAGAGCAAAAGCATCAGGTTAGAAATGCACAACCGAAGGAGGTTCAAGGTAATCTGATGGATCGCCTATCAAGACTTTGGGCTTCATGAATGTTTTTGGTCTCTTCCTAAACACAGGATGGTGGTAGCTCTTAATCTAATTACATGCTAGAGATTTGAATTCTCTGAGATGTATATCTAATTAAATTAGGATTATTTATTCACCGATAGCGATGCTCATTCTGATATGTCACCAGAGCCGGGCAGAACAGCCAAAAATGTTGCTCAAAAGCAGCGATACTCTGTCATGATTTTACTCAAGTAAAAGTCAAAATTTATGCCGCAATAAAAATACACCTAAAAGTGTTTTTTCCCCAAAAAAGTTAAGTAAATGTACATAAAAGTGGCGTTTGACAGTAGCAACTTGTAGGCAGGTATTAAACAGACTTTTTATTAAGCTCACATTTTTGGTTTTAAAAATATCTTCTTTTTTTTTTTACTCTGATGTAATGTTCTAATGTTAAATGTTATGTTAGCAGAAAATCATCATAATTAACAGAAATAAAGACTCTCAAACACCCATCCATCCAGCAAAAACACTAAATCTTACAATGTATTTCTGTCTAATTTCTAGTGCAAATATCTTGGGATACTTGAAATAGGACAAAACTAACTTACAAGTAACTTTTCATCTTAACATAGCAGCTTGTTTAAAGTCAATAATTTCTTTATATTGATGAAAAAATACTAGTTATGAATGTAAATGCAATATGATGTCCCTTTTATTTCTTCCCTGCTCTTCTAATCGTCACCTTCTCAGATTTGGACCCAAGGAGGAATACATGTATTTCATGAACGAGTTCCTGGAGATGGAGTGGGGCTCCATGCAGCAGTTCCTCTATGAGATTTCCAACATGGACACTGGAGGAAATGCCGGAGGCTTTGAGGGCTACATTGACCTCGGTAGGGAGCTGTCCATGCTGCACAGCTTGCTGTGGGAAGTCATGGGACAGCTCAGTAAGGTGGGTCAAATTTTATTATTAGTCCGGCCACCACTGTTTGTTTGAAAAATAAAATAAAATAGCACAAAATGTAAAAGCCCACTGAATGAAGAATTGAATTCTTGTTTATTGCATTGAGCAAATAATAATATCTTTCTTCTTAGACCTGTTTCTCAAACTGATAACAGCATCGTATTATTCTTTTCTGGTTATGCTTGTTCATGTTTGTTGCTCCAACAAAAGATTAAGGAGTTCTTGTTTTTTTACTTTTAAAAAAATCTCCCTGCAGGATGCAATCCTCAAACTCGGACCCCTGCCGCGGCTGCTGAACGACATCAGCGTAGCCCTGAGGAATCCACAGCTCCACATGCCCACAAACCACCAACCGGAGAGACCGAAGGACAGACTCTTCTCCCGCCCATCCTTCAATCGCCTTATGTCCTCTGATTTCCAAAGCCTTATGATGCGTGACTTAAACAGGTATCTTCTCATGACCCCCTGTTGTTTTTCCACATTTTCTGTTGTCATTACTTCTGGGCACGAAACTTGCATTTGCGTTTCCCCGAATAGAACAAAGCGCCAGCAGGATTGGTCCCCGCTGTGGCTTTATAAAGACCCGGTGCATGGCTGTGATTGCAAATGTGCACCTAGGCTGCATAAAGAGAGGATTTACAGCTCCACAAGGGTGTTATTAACAGGGACTCATAAAAAGGCCAAGTGTACACAGGAAGTGAGAGTTCAGCATCTCATAACAACCCTGGTGTATTTCTAAAAGCCCGTAATGCTAATGCACCTCAACCGGCTTTCAGAGAGGTTCATCATTCCCTAATTGCCAGCACCATCTGTTTTCCCAGAGTCTTTTCTCACCTTGTTTTTGATTTTTTAGTTCTCCAGGATTGACAGGAGACAATTTCTGCATTGGGCTGGGTTTTAATAACAATAATAAAGGAGATCATTTAGAGCAGGGTGCTCACGTCGATCGCGGGAAGGTTTTGAGTCGATCTCGGCAGTAGGTGACAAACTGAACATGTTCTCAGACCAGCACTTCCTCTTCTGACAGGCTTATCAGAAATATTCACCAAGATCCAAAACGTTTGTAGCTTCATTAAAGAATAATAATTAAAATAGGCGACTCAAAGACCGACTGACTAGCAGAGCAGGAGTTTAAATTAGCTAATCAACCACCGCTGTGTTCATGAGAGGCTTATTAATGATCGAGAAATAAATATCAATCCTGGAAACCTGATATCGGACTGAATGTTATGTTTTTAATGTAATCTCTGCTCGGCTTGTGGGGCGCAGGCGGTTGCCATGGCAACGGGTGTGCTTAAACGACAGAGAGAGAGAGTAAAAAGGTAGGAGTGGTTTTGAGTTGATCACCTGTTCGGGTTGTTTTACCTTTGCTGTGGCGCATTACAGCCGCTGTAGTTTCTGAACGTTCAATAAACGACAAACTTGGACTAATTACCTCGTTCGTTTGCAGTATACGTCACAATAAACATCAAATAGGAAAACTATATTTGATTAAGTTTTAACAAACAAACGGCTTCTACCGCGATAATTAAGTGAAATTAAATTTAATCTCCTTCATCTGTCTTCCTTTCCTTCTACCCTTCTTTGTGTACTTCTTTCCTTTTTTTCTTGTGTATTTCTTCCTGTTTTGCTTCACTCCTTTTTAGTGTCCTGACTCTCTTTCTTCTGTTTCATCTATCCTTCTTTACATGCCTTTTTGTCTTTCCTTCCTTCACTGCTTTGTTGTGGCCTACTTCTCTTGCTTCCGATTATCCGTTCTTTCCTTTATTCCTTGCGCTCTTCCTTCTTTCCTTTCTTTTTTTTCTGATGTTTTACCATGTCCCATATGAAAACTTTCCTCAGGTTTTCATATGGTGAAATAAATATCAAGTACTGAGAACTTTAGACAGTTGGGTTTTGAAAGTCTGGAAATATTTTGCATGAAAAATTGTGTGGGAACCCTATTATGCGCTTGTTATATAATCACACATACATCGATGCATACTGCGAAGCCTCACAGACGAGTGTGATGGGATCAAAACCAAGCAATTCTTCAGCCTCAATCCCAAAATAAGTGAATAACATCAGGCTGCACATAATCAATCAGAGCTGAGGGACATCCTTCCACAGTATAGTCTGTTCTTCTGCCTGTCTGCAGCTCGATAGACATCTCGCGCCTCCCGTCGCCCACGACCGGAGTCTCAGCTGTAGAATCCCTCTCCTCCAATCTGAACATGAGGCGTCAGGCCGAGCGAGACCTCCGCTCTTCGTCCAGGGAGGTGTTCTACGTCACCCGCCCACCTCTGGCTCGATCCAGCCCTGCGTACTGCACCAGCAGCTCGGACATCACAGAACCCGATCCGAAGGTACAGTGTGTTAAGCATGTTTACTTCCTCAACTGATGGTGTTTTAACTCAAATTTCAATAAAAGTGGCCAATGTTTGCACATGCTACATTATAAAAGATAAAAAACAGTTGACATTGAGAAGTCATTGAAAGTTGATTGTTTTTTTTTTATTAAGTTAAATTGCATCCAGATCTTTGCCGTGTTTATATTTGGCTAGTCTCATCGGTTGTTTAAAAATCTCTGATTTCATTTGAAAAGAAAGTTTCCACATTTCTCATAATCACTGAGGCGCAGTGGCTTGCTAAAACATTCATCCTGTTTGAACATTTTCACATTTTCTCACCACACAACAGACAACTTTAACTTTAACCTTTAACTGCTTCAAATCTTGTGTGAAAAAACTGGAACAGAAAGCACATTGAAACATAAATGTTTTGCCAATTCTACTTTGCAAAACAGTCCAATCTCCTTTAGATTGGCATCTATGGGCTTCAATTCTCCAGTCTTGCCACCAGCTCTCAGTTGAATTTAGCTCCAGACTTTCACTGGACCATTCTAACATGAACACACTTTTAACTATTCCATTATAGATCTGGCTGTATTGCATTCAACACTGTCAAACGTTTTCTGATGTCATGTAACCAGGGCATTGTCTTCCACAGATTAATTGTAATCCTTGTGTGGCTTTTGGCAAGATGCAAATTGGACTCATCCTTCCATGGCGATCAGATTTTTGGAGTGGATGACTAATAAACATCCTGTTGACAGATTGTCAAAGCCAGGTTTTGGATCTCAGTGTTTCTTTTAGCGGTTTAATAGACCTCCAGGCTTCTGACCTAATTAATGCTCTCCTGCAATCAATGAATCAGCCTCAATCAATTAACGAATGATTGCTTACTGTCCAGGTCTCCATGACCACTCCAAACCTTCCTGTTGCATATCTGCCTGTCTGCTCCATATGAAGTGGGCGACCCCCTGCTTTGCTCCCACTGCAGGGAAATATTGGAGAAGAGTGGCGCCAAGTAATGCAACTACAAGTGGTTGGTGTGCCACATAAAATCTTGATGAAATACATTTATCAAGAAAGTCTCCTCATTTAGAAACAAGAGAACAGTGTCAGAAAAAATTGCCAGGCAGCAGTTTACTTTCCAAATGAAGAACTAAATAAGAGCCCAAGAGGTTTCAACACAGCACTGTTTGTAACCAGCTCTGTTACCTGTTTTAATTGGGGTTTTCTCTACAGATTATAAAGTTTTAGGGGGAAAAAGCATTTCAGTGATTCACTAAGTTTAATGGCCCAATTTGAAGGAGACAAATAATAGTAAATTATATTTTGTAGCATTGTGAGCATTGTGTGTTACATTATAACACACTCCAACAAGCAACAATTATTTGTCCAAATGTTATGATTTGTTTGAATTACTGTTTTTGTTTTTATTTATTCATTTTTTAAAACATGGAAAAGAGTGAAGTTTCAATAAATATTAATGTATTTACAATGCCTGTGTCCCTAGATTGGGTTCCTGTTACATGAAACCAAAATTTATTTCACTAGGTTTAGAATTCAGCCTAATCAGGAGAAAATGAAATTTATTTTACTAAAATTAAAAAATATTTTAGTAAAATATTTTTGATTTTAATTCATGAGCAAGGGTCTTGAAGTTGAAGTTTGAAACTTATCATTTGCCATATTCAATTTCTTGTAAGAAATTTGATTTAAATTCCAGGTAATGATGTTTTTAAAGAAGTTAGTTCATTTAAGTATTTTCTCCACTGTTTGTTCAGTGGAGAACAAAATCTTTTCATGAAAATAATTTCATATTTTTGTGAAAATATGAAAATGTTTTCAATAAATTTTAAAATAGGATCAAATGTAGCTATAGTGAGCAATATAGACACAAATTACACTTCTTTAAGTGAAAAGTAATGAACGGTTCTTATTGTCACTTTCACAGTTATTACAATCCTACCACAAAATATCTTATATATAAATATTTGTGTCTATTATTTTGTTGAAAGGTTCATAGAAATATTTTTCTATCTGATGCAGATAGAAAAAGTGACCATTCATTTTGTTTCTCTCTCAGGTCCACAGTGTCAACAAAAGTGTCTCCATGATGGACCTTCAGGACTCCAGAATGAACAGCATCTCGAACCTGAACTCCGTTGGAGACATGCTAGCCTCCTCTCAGGCCTCCATCGCTGGCCTCGGCCACAGCTTTGGGAACCTGGGCGCCCCGCTTCGTATGGGGGGCCACTTGCCCCCGGGGTCGTCCGGCTCTGGCCTCAGACTGAGCCAGATGGGCCACGTAGGGGCCCCAACAGAATCCATCTCCCAGCAGCAGCAGCAGGCGGCTGCAGCGATGCATTTCCCCCTTTCTTTCCAGAATCCTCTATTCCATCTGGCTGCCCAGAACTCCCCGGCTCAGTCCCAGGCTCCTCCTCCAGCTGCCGCCCTTCCACCGCTGCTCCTCACCCCGGAGGCTGAGAACGGCCACCCCGACTACCCGCCCGCCTTTGGCAACAGCGCGTTCTCCCGCAGCGAGGACCTTTCTGCCCTGCAGTCGCAGAGCAGCCTGGTGCAGCCCAGCATCGTACATTCGCACAGCTACAGCGACGACTTCACCCGGCAGAATCAGAACAACGACTACGCCTGGCACCAGCTGTCTCTGCAGGTGCAGGTAGGAGCCGCTCCACTGGTTTCACACATGGAGAATGATGGTTTGATGCTGTGAATATGCGCCTGCATTCAGCTTTAATCATTTATTACAAGTTAACTGCTTAACTGTCACCATTAAAATGCTTACATTTAATTCAATAGGTCGAGGAGGATTCAAGTGTAATGATGACAGTTAAGGGGTTAATAAATAAGTTAAATAAGAACATCACTTAAAATTTTTATGAATAAAACTAGTATTTACAGATGTTCATCTTAAAAATCTGTTTAATACTGTAAGATAACATCAATTCTCTCCGTGATGCATAGACTGTGGCACACAACATTTTAATTTTTCATTAAAATTATTTTATTGGTCTTATGTAATAGTCAAATGTTAGTAGCAATCATCAAAATCAGAAATAAATGCTCAAATTTTGTATCCCAGTGTGATTGATCCACATTAGAAAGCAGTCAATTCACATACCTTCTTTTGTCACTGTATGACATTAATTCAAATTAAACCATTCCTATTTTAGATCAGCTAAGATTACAAAAATTGCTATTTACTAAATGCCAAAGTAATGAATCTTTTTATTTTAATACGGAAGTGAGTACTGCATATGTTTACTCAGAATTAGGAAGAATTGCATCTTAAACTGTTTGACTTGGGCCAAAAGTCGACAAGATTGTCTTAATAGTTTGTTTGAACAAAACAGAAACTAGCATGGCTCGGTCAGGTCTGTAGGCCTCCTTGCTCACACACCTTTTCAGCTCTGTCCACAAATTGTTTATGGGACCAGACCTTTGTGATGGCCTCTTCAAAACGTTGAATTTGGTGTTTTTAAATCACTTTTAACAGATTTAATGGATGATTATTTCTGTTTGTGACTAAGCTTTACCTTCCTTCCTGGCTAATGTCTTGAGATATTACGCCAATATTTTTCACATATAGTTATTTCCTCATGATGCCATCCACTGTCTTGCATAAGTCCTACAAGCAGCAAAATACAAAAGCAGCATGATGCTGCCCACACCGCTCCTGTATTTAACAGTTGGGATGGTATTCTCATGGTTAAATCTTTAGAAATAATGACTTCTTCGTTGCTGAGCAGCCTTTCAGCCCATGTTGTTTTAGCTCTTATTTCACTGTGGATAATGATAATGGTATTCTGTACCAGCTTCAGTGAGCATCTTGACAGTGTTTTTTTTTTTGGAGATTGATACATACATTGCACCAAAACATGATTGTCTTGGAGACACAGGTCCTGTCTCCTTTTTGAATTATGTGAAACCTTGACGTTTCCACACTGTTTATACTTGCCAAGTATATAACAGATGTTTTGTTTAGACATTTTACCCAAGGATGAATCAGGCTTTTGATTCGTGATTCTCTTCCAGATACGTCAATGTTTTAAATTAATTCATTATTATTAAAAGCTTATAAAGGCATCATCATCTGGGCTTATAATCTGCTTAAAACCATAGTAATGTTACAGTCGTGTATGTAACTTGTCAAAACAAATATTTATTATTGTCTATGTAAATAACTGTTTTCAGAGTCAGCAAATATGTGAAATGTAATTTTTTTAATGGAAAAATGATCATTGAGATGCACTAGTATATGACTCACCTGTTTAATACAAAACAGTCCCAAAATAATTTCTGTGATGAGCCAAAAAAATAGTCGAGAGATGCTGAGTGCACAGAGAATAACATCAGAAACATGGGCCTGATGAACTGTGCTAAATGTATCAATGGTTCTGCTTCCATTCAAAACATGTTTTCATGCATGTTTTACAGTTTTTGGTCATAACTTGTTTATTTTCGACTGAGTTTTTTTGGTCAAGCTAAATCAATGAAAACACACAGAAGCACTGCAGTTAACAATCCAGTTACATTATTTTAATTTTTGTTTTACTCTATTTAAAGCAGTTTCGCTTGATCTTATGTTTACACTAAATGTTTGGGGTTGTTAATATGGTAGCTATTTTTGCATGTTGTTTTATTCTGTTTTAATTAGCTCATTTTATTTCCACAAATCTACTCCTATCTAAAAATAAAAGCTGCTTAAAGGGATCAGTGTAGCATCTCTTTTGAAATCATTGTAATATGCTTATAGAGATGTAAGAATTTTGCGGTTTTCTGTTGCGTAATTTGGCATTTATTAATTACAGAATAAGTCGGCTTAAATTTGAGTGACTGAAATCTGCAGCAACCACATGAAGTGCTTGATCAAGGACCTCTGGTTGAGCAGCATAATAAGCAAATCCTACTGTAAAGTAAGAGGCTCTCGTTGTGCTGCCGTCTGAATCCAGACGTATGTCCTGTGCCCGCTTCATCTGGACTCTGGGAGAGTGCTTCACAGCCGCTGCACTGCGCGTCCTTGTTTTAACAGTTCTGGTTATTAGCTGTCGGCCAACTGGGCAGATCAGTGTCAGAGCTGCTGATGCTGCATTATCATTATCTTTCTTAGCCACGCGTGTCCTGAAGATGTGGTGCAGCGCCTCCACTAAAGAGTAAAAACAGAGAAGTTTCAATCTGAAAATGTTTCGGCTTTAATTAGACTGCTTGATGGGGTCAAAGGAAGCCTGTGTTTTCTGATGCATGTTTAAATGAACTCTGAGGCTGAGGATCGGTTGGTGTGCACTCGGGCCGTTGATCCGTCAGGCTGATAAGCTTACTATGAGGCGTGGATGTAAAATTACGGTGTTTAATGATGCTGTTGTGTCGTCTTGAGCTATTTCTGTGCCGCTGTGTGGGCTTTAATGGAACAAACATCACAAGCCACCTGCTTATTTATACAGATGGTGCATTCAGGAAAGAGCTTTAGGAATTAATGATTAATCTATCCATCCATCACAAATGATTGCAGTTATTTAGGATGTTAATCAAAACTAAACTTGCACATTCCTTTGCATTTACACAAATATGAGAGCAAAATAGAGATCATTCTTAAGTAGTGTCATCTTAAATTAGAAAAAAAAATCAAAAAGGTTGCGTCTCCATGAGCATCTGCTGACCCAGTTGTCGTCAACTGTGATTGTGGAGCAGATGGAGGGTCTCAGTCGGAGGCACCTTAAGGTGTAAGCAGCTTATAAGCAGGTGAAAAATCTTGAAATTTGAATCATGTTGCTCCGTCTGGTGGAAGTATTTATAACACTTTTACACATATAGTAAGATACACAGAAAGGGTGAACTGACTAGGGTATTGAAGCAAAACTGCTCCATCCCTCACATTAAGGATTAACTTTGAAAAAAATGGGACATACTTTTAAACATAAATTATCACTTTGGCCGTAATGTTTTTTTGTTTGTTTTTAGGAAGCAAAGTTTTCTCTTTGTAAAGGAAAGAACTTTCACATCAGAGACGTCTTTTAGCATCTTGTGGTCTGCTGTTAGGGCGAACTTGCTTGGAGCAACAACTGCAAAGTGGGGTTGTTTCAGATTTTCTCCACTTGCAGACCGTTTTCAAATGATTTAGATACTTCTTTAAATGAATAATCATCTGCTAGAGTCTTTTTTTTTTTCAATAAACAGCTCTTCGTTGGATCTCCCCATGGAGTTCACTCGCATTTCAATTGTAAAGACTACACCAAACTTAATGTCTCAGATTTAACCAGGGAAACCTTCAAAACTCAGAGACCTATGTTTGGTTGCAGGCATTTTAAGTGGCTTAATTTATTACTTACCAGAAAATGTATCTTTTTAAAATGACATTTTACAAAAAATGTCAAGATTATTATTATTATTATTATTTTTTCAATTGATACCTTGTGTTTACACACAGTACGTTAGAAAATACTCAGGCTGTTGTAGGTTGTCCTATTTCTTTTTTTGTCATGACTGTATGTAGGAATTCAGGGCTACAGTAACAAAAATGAACACTCCTCTCAAAATAGACGGATAATCTTTCCCGCGTTGTGACTCATACTGTTTTCTTTTTTTTTGCATCCATTTCCCTCTCAGGAGTCTCTGCAGCAGCATCACCTGATGGGAGTCACATCTCAGACAGGCACCGGCACAGGCACTCCTGCTTCCTTGGCTACACCTCCGACGACAGTTCATCCATCCCGCCAGGCATCCATCGCTGCTCAGCACCTCAAGTCCCAGCGCTCCATCAACACGCCTGCCACTGCCACGCCTCCAAAGGCTCGTCCGCAGAGCAGGAACCTCCTCCTCAACTCCTCGGATGTGAGCTTCAGCGGCAGTCAGCCAAAGTCCCGCCCATCGAAGCAAACGACACAGCAGCAACAGCAGCCGCCGCCACAGCAGGACGGGCAGCTGTCGGTCACTGACAGTCCGGCTCCAGGGCTACCCTACCAGACGAGCTCCGCTAAAGAAAACCAGGCTCCGGCAGCAGCTGCAGAGGAGTCCACAGACACGCCCACAAAAAGCACCAAGAAGCCTCAGCAGTCACAGCTGCAGCCGCCACAGCAGCATCTACTGAAACCGGTCTCAAACAAACAGGTGAACGCTACAAGTCCCTGAACAAAAACAAAAACAATCAAAAGTCTTTAAGCTGAAACTATTTAATAGGTAAAACAGGATTGGAAATCTTTTTATTTTATTTAGTTTTCTTGATTGGTGTTTCAGGGTAACAGCCAGGGAATGAACGAGCGGACGGTCGCATGGGTGTCCAACATGCCACACCTCTCTGCCGACATCGAGAGCCTGCGGCCGGACCGCGAGGGCCAGCTGAAAGAGTACTCTAAGAGCATGGATGAGTCACGACTAGAAAGGGTCAGCTGCTTTTTCACCTGTCAGAATATTTTATTATTGTTAGTGATTAAATAACTGTTTTTTCAGACCAGTAGTAATGTGAGTAATTGTGTTTTGAATGACTTTTATTTTAGAAATTAGAGACAGAAGAGGAGCCTTATGGGGTTTTAGTCAGATAGGTGTTAGCTTCAGTTGCAAAAGTATTTAAACTTGGGATTTTAAGTGACCAGTCAATATACAGTAGCGCATAATTTAGAAATGAGATGAATCTAGCACATATTCTGAAATATCTTCAAAAATACAAATTGGAAAAGTGTGGTATTTTCTTTTTAGGACCTCATTATTTTAGTATCTCAAAAAAAAAAAAGTTGTAGAGAAAGTTAAAACAGGACTAGATTATAAAACAACATGCCAAACTTACACACCACCAATGTCCTCACAGTGAAACATGGTGATGGCAGCATAATGCTTTATGGGTACATTTGTTATAATTCTTTAAGTTCTTCTGTAAGATAGCAGTATACTGTACTTTTTCATATGTAAACACTTCCATTTCCAGAAGCATGAATACTGTTCCAATGCAATGTTTTGGTGAAATCATATTTGTAATATCTGATTCACCGTTCAGGTGAGGGAATACGAAGAGGAAATTCACTCTCTGAAGGAGCGGCTGAAGATGTCGCATCGCAAACTGGAAGAGTACGAGCAGAGGCTTGTGAGCCAGGAGCAGCAGACCAGCAAGATCCTGCAGCAGTACCAGAACCGCCTCGAAGACAGCGAGCGGCGCCTGAAGCAGCAGCAGCTGGAAAAAGACTCTCAAATCAAAGGCATCATCAGCAGGTGATTAGCTTTCAGGTTGACCGGGCAGTAATACCTGGTTTCTTCTGTTTCATCATGTTTGCTTCACAAAACGAACGCTCATTTGTTCAGGTGAGTGTCACACATTGTTTGGCACAGCCAAGATCCACAAAATGTCCCTTTCTAACTACTATGAGGAATGTTGAACGTAAGACTTCTTTTTAATCCTGCAGAAACATAATCCTTTTTAATGCCGCTCATAATCATGCAAGAAGCTAAAACACAAAACCTTCTTTGTTAATTAAACTCTGCACCTTTAAAATTTAAATGTTCTATTTACATAAAATTGAGGGAAACATAACTTAAGAGTATGAAAACACAAAAAAGATGCATCATTTTACAAATATGAGCTGATAGCAGGATTTTAAAGTTTTTTCTTAAAGAAACTGATAGAAAAAGATTGCTAATGTCGCTTTATTCATCTCTGACGCCTTGGTAACGTAGGTGTGTGTGAGAGAGAGACATTGTGGAAGAAGCACTATCAGTGTGGTTAAAATGCCTTCATTAAACCTGTAGTGGCTGCCAGTAGGAGAGGGGAAGCCATGTAAGTGTTCCCTGTTGAGAGGCAGAGGAGAAGAGAAGGCCAGCTTGTGATCCTGCTTTCTACTTCAGTGCAGCTGAAGGTCATCTCTGCTCTCTCATTGCAGAAGCAGTGGAGCATGAGCTGTTGTACTCAGCTTGTTTTTATTAGAAATCTGTGTGGAAATAGAAGGCAGGTTCTATTAAAGGCCGCTGTTATGTGTTCGGTCCAGGAGAGGTCAGCAGAGATGAAGAAACGCAAGATAGCTCTGATTTGGCGTATGCTGATATGAGAACCTGAAGGCATCATCTCCCTCTTCAGAATTACTTATGTATGATAGTATTAAAAATACATTAAAAAAAATATGCAATCATGTTTGATGAATTAGAATATTCCTGAAAAGTAGATTTATTTCAGTATCTAAATTCATATGAAACATATAATTACACACATACTGGTGTATTCAAGCCTTTAATTCTGTTGAATGTAACGAATTCCAGCTTACTGCTAATAAAACATTGCATTTAATATTAGAATGTCATATCAGACATAGAAAAAGAATATTTTTACTACAGAAATAAGGGATGAATGTGTTATATTTTCAAAAATTATTTTAAACTTGCAGTCTGAAACCATATCATAATTTGTTGAACATGACAGATCTCCTTAAAATGTTCAAATACCATTAGCATAGCTACTAAAATAATACTTACTGACACACAGATTATTAATATAGCTTTTTTAAAAACTGTGCAATGAATATTATTTGGGACTTACAAATTTCCTCTGTTTTTTGCCTTTTTGTCACAATTGCAAATAATTGTTTCTGATTATTGAATGCCTTCAATAATCAGAAACAATTATTTACGATAAGGAATGTTCATGTTCAGATTTTCATGGCATTGTAGCTAGAAGAAGGGTTTTTAGTTTATAATTGGTTAAATTATAAGTAAGTTCCTATGTGTTTTGGATGTATCAGTGAAAAGTGCAACATTTGACTCAGAACCTCATATTTGTAAGAAGAATTTTGTCTCTCGGTTGGACTGAACTGCATTTATAGAGGAAACATATTGAAGGGCTCAGCTAATTTGTTGCGGAGAGCTGAGCAGGCTGATAGAGGAATGTTAAGAACCTATTTACCCAGAGACAGAGGACTGTCAGCCAGCTTACCAACAAGAATGTTTCAGATTATGTCACCAAATGTTGAGCTACAGTCCTTGAAAAGCATTTACAGCAACAAAACTCCCAAAGTGGTCCAAAAAGCTTGACGAGCTCCGGATATGGCTTCTTCGGTGAATCTGTTTGTCCTCTTCAAAAACTAATGAGGATCAAATGTGGGAGGGAGGCTGGCTTTGATTAGATGGAAAAAATGCACTCTGAAGGCACTTTATGGGATGGATGTGTTTATTTGCTGTCATTTCAGTGTTTTTCTTTGGGTGTGCAAATGAGGGGTTGCAAACTTTAGGGAGTCTGGAGTAGAGGTTTGTCTCAGGGTTGGAGTTACATAAACCAGTAAAAACTTGTGTGCTGAATCAAGGTTCCAGCTGGAATAAGCTGACATCTATCATCTCCAGGGCCATTTGGGTGAAAATGTAGCTTTTCAGCATTTGCATTGAGTCGCAGAAGTATTCAAATCCCTAGAATGTTTTTTTATTATTATAATTTTTTGTAGTTTATTGCGTTACAAACACAAACATTATTTCTTGTTGGGATTTACAACAAGAAACAGGTTCTATGCTGGATTTTGATATAAACTTTGACTCCACCATTTTAACTCGTGAATATGGTTCAGTTGAAACCATTTCATCGTAGCTCGTTGAATGTTTAGTGTTGTGAACTCCATCCTGTTCTTAAGTCATTTATAGGCTCTAGCAGGTTTTCTTCCACGATTCAATCTGTAGCTCCATCCACCTTTCCATCAACTCTGACCGATCTCCCTGCTCTGCTGTGTTTCATCATGGGAAAAGAGTTTTCATTTTGATGTCCTCTGTGTGGCTTGCAGTGTTTTTCATGTAATTTTGGTCTTATTTGACCTTCTTTACTTACTGTGTCCATAACTGAGGTGCAGAAAACTGGGATCAACACTTCTTATAATCATCTTTCAATAATTGTGTTCATTTTGCCACTCAGTAAAGGCCTGAAATGGTTTGATTGCCTTTCAGCTGAGCCGGTTAAAAGTGATTGGAAGATAAATTTAGATAAATACTGAACAGCCCTGGAAGAAAAAAACTGTGCAATACTTGTGACCTTCCAGCAGGAACACGACCTAAGACTTCCTGACAGAATTACAATGGAGTAGCTCAGCTCAAACATTCCTGGTTCAATGAATCAAACTGCTGAACTTATTTGATTCAGCTGTATTGAAACAGAGTAACATCTCGTAGCTTTAGAACACAAATCCCAGAGGACGAAAGTTTGACATCCTTGGTTTAGGTCATGTTTTGGAATGGACCAGTCAAAGTCCACACCTATATTAAGCTGTAAATGTGTGACAAGACATATTTTATATTCAGATGCATATTCCAGACAAATGGGCAAAAATGATTAACATTCCAAATGTGTAAAGCAGAGAGACACAGGCTAAAATACATGAAGCTGAAATTACAGCTAAAACTGGTTCTGCCAAGTCACTTTTCAGTTTACAGTAATTGCTTATTTCATGCTGGCTATCACACAGAAACTCAAGGGTTGTGACTACTTTTGTGTAGCCTAAAGTCAAGATGACTTGTTGTTCTGCATCCCAGTAATCCCACTATCACAAACATTCTGAAGAAAACCAGTTTTTTTTTTCTTTTAAATAACATGTTCATTCATTTTCAACACGATGATTTGAATTACCTTCATATTTTGTTAGTTGTCATTGACTAATGTATATTTATGTTGTTGACTTTGTACTGCCATAAGGAGAAGACTGTAACATCTAGTCTTTCACTTTAAGGGTTTTCAATTGATTTATTTTTTTTTTCAAACAGAATAATCAGTTTGAATCAACTAATAAAGCTCTCTAATGTAAAGTTAAAAATAAAGATGATCTAAACCTAGACGGGCTGATTGTGACCATAGAAATTAATACTTGGAAGAAATTATCGCAATAATAATAATAATAATAGTAATAAAAATAATAATAATGAGCAGACAACACATGACCGTACACTTCACTCTTCCACAATTTCATTTTACATTTTCTGCACCTGAACAAAGATTAGATTCACTTTTGGGCACCTCAGCGGATGCCCAGGAACACTTCAGGACCTTAATATCATCATATGGCTACACAATCTCACAGTACATCTGAAGAACGCCGGCTTCATAACTCTACTTTTGTCAACCGGTCTGTTTGTTTCTATTTCCCTGTTGTCAGACTCATGGCTGTGGAAGATGAGCTGAGAGGGGGTGCCATTCCTGATATTAAGCCTCGAATCCTCACAGACCAGGTTTGTGCCTGTGTCTACACCACCAGTCATGTCCTAAATCATTATTGCATCACATCCAAAAGCGTTCTTTGCAGAAGCCAGCACAGGTTGAGATGTTTGCAGCAGCTTCCACATACGTCAGCCACTTCCATCGTTCAGTCCACGCTTTTTGTCTTATCAAAAAGCAACATTTCACCGCATCTTGCACACACTTGGCGGGTGGGCATAAGGATCGGGAGAAGCACAAATCACGAATCCTAAAAGCTGCGAAGGAACGGCAAATCTTCAGAGCAGAAATTAGATATTATTTACCTCAAAGAGCTTATGATTCTCTGGAATGCATTTATCACTGAGGAACTGTGACTCACCAGCAGTGTCAGTGCAATTCAAGTTGCTGAATGCACCATGTGGGATGACTGGTGACGCAGGTGAAGAGGCTGCTTGTGCTTAAATAACTCTGAGGAAACGTTTGCTATCTTTGAAATATACCGTCACCTTCTCTGCAGCTCCAAGGAGCACAAGCAAACCGATCAAATTGTGTCCTCAAAGACGGCCAAATACGGAAACGTTCCAGCACCGGGCCTGCTGTGAAATTTTTACACCAGAAACCTAAAATAAATAAAATGCGATGGGATTAAATGTCCAAACTGTGCAATCTAATTTGGAGTCTGGTGAGAGAGTTTAGTTATGACTCTGCTGGATTAGCCTCCAATCTTTGGTTTAAAGTCCTGTCAGAAGAAAAGTAATGTAGAATTAAAATCATCCGTCATTTCATTAGACCTTTTAAAGTTCTCTTTTTCACATCGAGTTATTATTTTTTTTAAAGACTCAACCTAAAAAGATTAAATCCTATTTTAACCCTCACTTTCCAGACACATAACTTTAAAATTAAACAACGGCTTCAATATAGATGGATTTCAAGACCTCACTGATACATGCTGCTTCCTTTTTATAACGTCGTGAAATAATAAAAAAAAATCGGAAAAGATATCAAGTAGAGAATTGAGGATCTCCACAAGTCTGGCTGATCTTTGGGTTTCCAGATGCCTCAAGGTGCGACACACATCATCGAGAAATTATATATTAGTATTAGTGCAGTATTCTCAGTGATGTTATCTAGTTTGAATTCATGAGACTTTACCCTCACATATTCTTACATAATCTCCCTCCAAAAATAAATAAAAAAATAAATGTGCTGCTGTTTGGGATTATTTATAGATTTAATTTATTTATCCTCAACTAAGAAATATGCCATTTAAAATAATAGCACATTTCTTGTCATATCAAAACCATGTTTATTTATTTCCCCATCATGTCATTCCATTCTGTCTTCAGAGTCCTGCTATTAAGCCCTTTAAGCCTCTGTCGAGGGGTTAAGTTATCAGACATTAGGCCAAGATTTTCCAAAAAGTAAATTGGTCATTTTCATGTCAAGTTAAAATATTGAAATATGTAAAGGAATCTGGTGATCATGTGGACTGGAGAATAGTTCTCATTAATGCTAGGACTACAAAAGAGAAAACCTCTCTGCTTCTTTGCACTGACAGAAATAACCCATCTAATTTTTCATTATGGCAAAGTGTAGCACACATTTAGATGCGACTTAAGATAATGTCTTTATGTACCTCTGATTTTAAATATTTTTGTCTGAATTTAGCCTTTTTGTCTTTATTTAAATGTACAAAGTTAAAAAAGGGAACACTTAATTCAGTAAAAGTAGGCCTGGATGAACTTGGCAACCCCTGAAGTTTCCCACATGTTCAGTTACTGTCAGTCAACCAGCTGTTATGTCTTAGCATCACACTTATTCGACTATCATGTAACTTAATATAAAAGAAAAACCTCATTTGAAGAAATATTAAGCTAAGATTCTGAATGTTTGTCACCTTTCAGCTGTAAATGTAGAAAAATGGTAATTGTATCCGTTTTGTCTTCTGCAGTCTCTCAGCCAGGTCTATGGGGGCCTCCCTGGATCCTGACTGCTAGCTCCAAAGTGACCAGAATTCATGATGGTCACTCGGGTGTAAGAAGGTGGATCAAAACGGCTCCTACAGACTGACTCGAGTCAAAGGCCTACAAAGGACCAATGATGGTGTCATCTCACAACAATGTCCATTAAGAAATATTTTCAAAATTGTTGCACATATTAAAACTAAGCCTGTAACAGAACTTGACAATCAACTCAGCAAGAGGACCAACGTGTGCAGCAAATGCTTTGCACGGTTTGGTTGAAATATAAGCCAGTGCCACAATAACGGCAATACTGTTCCTAAAGAGTTTTTGTAACTGTGGTGAAGAAGTTGTGGAAAACAGTGGGATGAAGATGGATTTAAGATTACTTCCCCCCCTTCTACAAGAAGCTTCCCACTTCAGTGGCTGAGGATAAAATGTATAGAAGAGGCTTTTACCAGGCACAATATTCCTTCATGGTGACGCCTTCAACAAGCAACAAGCATGTTGTTGAATCATTAAATATTTTCTACTTTAGATTTAGTAGAATTTTGCTTTTTTAATTTTTCTTCTTTATATTACAGCAATCTCATCTTAAAAAGCCAGACAAGTTCTACAATCAGCTGATTTGAGTACAATCTGAGACCTGTGATTTAACTTTTTAAGTTTGGAAGATATTGCTAAAACTTGACTTTCAATGTGTATAAAAATGTATTAGTAAATATTCTAAATCCATTCAATAATGGGGGCACTTAAACTAAACTCATTTTATAAAGGTGATGGATATAATGACAACATGGTGATTTTTCAAAACAGTGATACAGATTGCTATTTTTCTAAGGAAAATTCTGGGCCAATTACAGTAAAAGTGTATTGTAACAATTTTGTCCAGTACCCAGATGCTGCACATTTGTAAGGAGTCTTGGAACCAAAGGTGGTTTGAATGGCAACCAAATTAAAATTCATAATATGTGTCCTGGGGTATTTTAAAATATGGTTTGGGTGATATAATGTAGGCATGAGGAATCTGCATCAAAACTGTTGTATGCATTTCTCCCAAAAGACTCACTTTCGAGTATTGGAGAGATAATGGGAGAGTAAAGCTAACACAGCATCATAGAAATGGGTCAAATCAAACACATACTCAAATCTTTTTGGACAGGTTAACTGTCAGAATTTAGTAGTTATATCCTGCCCCTTTTTTAATTAGATGTAGATGCCACCACCTTCCAAACCAAACAACTCTCCGAGTAGCTGCTAGCTTGACTACGAGTAGCTGCTAGCTTGACTACGAGTAGCTGCTAGCTTGACTACGAGTAGCTGCTAGCTTGACTACGAGTAGATGCTAGCTTGACTACGAGTAGCTGCTAGCTTGACTCCGAGTAGCTGCTAGCTTGATTCCGAGTAGCTGCTAGCTTGACTCCCAGTCACTTTGTAACGCTGTTTTGAAAATGTGCCATAAGATTTTATGTTAATAGCTTTGACTATAATTTACTGTGTCCCTGCTTATAGCGATCACATTAACAAGCATTGGAATACTCACGTTTTTTGTTTGTTTGTTTTTAAATGTCTCTGAAGCATACATTTGCAACAATTCTGCATGTGCTTTTGGTGGCAAGAATAAGTAAGTCAGTAATTCTATGATTTTGCTACACTTATCATGCTTTTGAGACAGCTTTATCATTGTAAGGCATATTTTTTAAGCTAACCTGCCAGCTCCTCCAGTTTTTATTCGGAAGAGTGTGGCACTGAGCCTTTTGCATTATAGCTACAACATGACAGATGGAGAGAAACAGACTGATTAAAACATTAAAATACTAAGAAACAGGGATATGTAGTATATGTGCATAAGATTTGACTGCCTTAGAGTCTGTAATACAGGGCCCAAAAGTAACAAAACTAATACAAAGAAAAAGGAAAAAAAAAAAAAACAACAACCTGTAAACTTTGTATATTAAATGTACTTTTTGTAGTCAGGTGATGAATTAATAAGCAGTGTGTTTGTTAACTCTATTAGAATCATTTACATTACAAATTTCATGGTTGATATATTTTATCTTAACCTCTTGCCTTTAAAAATACATTTTACTTCAAGATAAATTATTAAAAAATTACATGTTTATGTTACCAGAAATGTATAAAATAGCTTAATGTATATCTATTCTTATATGTAAAATGTATTAAAATCAAGGGTAGGCCCTCAGGCATGTTGAAGTTGTGGCAAAAACTAATTCTTATATTCTATGATGACTCTTAATGCTGCAATCCAGAAACAACAGTTGCGGGCAGAGTGTTTTTCTTTTCTTCCGGAGGAATTGATGATCAATTATTATACTAGCTCGCCTGTATTGTGTAACCAAAACAGTTGTGGTGCTTTCATCAATGCTGGATTGCAGTTTTAAGTTCTTTTTGAAACATGTATCTATTTATTTACTTGGCCTGCATTGCAATACAGTATTCTAAAATGTTATATTTCATATCTGTTTTTATTTTTCTGGACACTGCAATCCTTGGTCTGTGAGAAATGTTTTCAACGAAAGCAAATATAAACTATTTAAAGTTATGCCTATATATTATTGAAGGATTATCTGTGTTGGCTGCAATGGGCTACCTCTTAAATAAAGCCCTTGCCAGTTGTCTGCTTTATACCATACAAAGTAAGGAAATATTTTTGTTTTATTTGGTTAGAACAGCTTGTTTTTTAAAATTATCCCAAGTACAAACTAGTTAAACCTTTACTACTAACCAAATAGGGAAATAAGTCAGGTTCAGATCTTGGTTGCTTGCTTATTGCTATTTCTGGATGTTCCACACTTTCTTATATTTAAATGCCGCTACTATCACAGTCAAACCAATATTATTTGCATTCCAAAAATTTGTCATACTCTCAGGTGTTATGATGAGCACAGAGGAAACAAAACAAATATTGCATTTCTATTAAATTAACAGAGAGGGATGCACTTGTACATTTGGTTGACCAGAAAAAGTTGATCTTTAATCTAGAGCTAAAAATAAGGTCTGAGGAAGCACAAAAACTGAGACAATTGAAAGGAAACTGTATTTTCAGTCAAAATGTCTGCCAGATATGGCAGGTCAGAGCTTTTAAAAATCTGAAAAAGTAATCGACCCAAAAAGCTGCGGTTTGTTCCCTGTTACAGAACATTCAGAGACTTTTTTCAGATGAGAATTTTGGTTAATCCAGATACCCATGAATATGAAATCCTTTTACTTTCAGTCACTCTTTGTTCTCTACATGTACATTATTGTGACGGACCAGTAGTTGAATTTATATTTGGCACACAAGTTTAACAGTAACTGAAGAAAGACCCACTGTAATAGCGTATTATCAGAATTTATATGGAGAATTCTATTGAAAAGTGTTTGTTTGCAAAATTGTGAAATCTTAGATGATTTATGAAATTTTGTGAGATAAAGGGAGGGGGAGGGAAACTGCCATATTCCTGATGGCAAAGCAAGACCTAACAGAGTAAGATTATCTTATATATTTTAAGAAAGAATATACAACATCAGTCAACCTATTCATGTTTCTAAAATGGATGTATAGCATTATGGAGTGGAAAAAATATTTTTTTCTTGGCAGCTATTACTCTGCACAATTGATCTACTGTGTCACAAATATATTGTTGGTGGGATTTTTGACTTGAATTAGGCCTCCTGGATGTAATACCTTAATTTACTTGAGGTTTCTTTTGAAATAAGCCATGCCCCATTGATAAGCCATACCCTCCAGACCCCTGATGTTGTGTGGTGGATGTTTAACGTTGGTAATTTTATTTATAATGGTAGTAATCGTAGGTATGATTGCGCTTGTAATTATTATTAGTGTAAGTACACTTGATTGATATGACTTGTTTTGAACAAAGGGAATGTATTCATATTTCAGGTGATTTTTTTCCGAGTGATTTAAATAAATTATTAAATCCCTAATTCTTGATTATGTCTTGTTTCACAAGGCAAGCGTCTGGATCTGGGCAATTTCGCCCCTTTGCAAATTTATTTCCCTATTTTGTATCTGAATGTTGCCATTCTCTCTTTTCCTACCTCCATTTCTTAACTATATTTAGCCATAGGCTGTTTCCTGGTTTCAAAATTGCTCAAATGTCACATGTAATTTGACTTTATATGTTATCTTCTAAAAGAAGATAACATATAAACATCTTTTGTATTGTATTACATCTTTTTTATATTAATTTTGTTTCTGATTTACAGCCATGTGATTGTTTCTGTTTTCTTCCGTTATGCCATACGACACATTAGCAATCCTGATCAAACCAATATAAATGTAAGTAGATTGCATTTATGTTGAATTATTGGTAGATAATGAATTTTCTCAATGCTACATTTCCCTAGAGTAGAATATAAACAGTGTAATTAAAATGTTAAGGCAGATACTAAGCATTTCCTGTATGGGTACAAGTTGTCTTTTCTGTATTTTCTATTTGAATACAGAAAATGCATTTTTTAAAATCTTTGATACCAAAGATTTTAGGGTTGCAAGAGCAACTGCTGGTATTCAGGTTGACTTTAGATAAGAGATATTACAACAGGCAGAATGTAGACAGTCATTTGTGTTGTCTGGCTCTGAATGTCAACCCCAATTGAAATATTTGTGTAAAGTCAGCAGTATTCTGTTTTATAATATTTAGGGGAATTTAAATGTGCCTAAACTCATGGAATATATAAATAAATAAATACTCGAGACTCGGAACTCCTTCTGCTCATAGTCGAACGGGAAGAGATTTTAATGCACATCTGCGGAACCAAAACATCACATTCACATCGTTACAGAAATCCAAAATCTCTTGACTTCTGCTTCTGACATCGTTTTGTTTATAGAGCCCCAGCTCTACTGGTGTGTATTTGCGTAGCACTTCTGGCTCCATTTTACACTGGATGTGTATTGGAAGTTCCGAGAATTAGGAGTTGACCTCCTGGAATAATTAGAGACGCCTTGACCTCACATCTGCTCCATTTCAGACGGACTATTAGTCAAATTGTTTGTTCCTTATCTGTCCAAACAGAGATTCTTTCCCAAGTCTTGGGCTTCGGCGAGCAGGGGAAATGTCGGGTGCCAGAACTTTCTTGCACAACAGCTTAAACCAACAGTTTTCTCTCTTAAGTGATTGTTCTTCCACATCTCTCCAAATATCTTCGTGCGAACCAACCAAACAACATAATTTTTAACTATTAACATAATTATATTCCTCTACTATATATACTGGGTAATCAGATTAATTTTAAAGTTTAGCTTGACGACCAGTCAGTCGGTCAGTTTTGGACATAAGAGGCAGATTTTCTGTAGGCATAGTCAGAGCCTATTTTTACGTTTTGTAATGAACTAAAGTCACTGGTTGGAAGTGGTCTTACCAATTTTGTGCAAAAAAGTAAAGTGTGTTTCCTGCAATACAGTCACGACCTGGTAAAGTTGGTATTGGCCGTTCATTTCTGTTTACAAGATTGATGGGTCCCAACTCAACCCTAAAACACAGCCTGGATCTTTGCAGCAACAAAACACCTCCAGTGATTCCTTGTTTTACTGCTGGAAGCCTCAACAGCCTCTTTCTAATGAATGAAAAAGTGATGAAACGCCACCAAGCATATTTCCTCTATCAGCTCACAGCTTCGTCCTGTGCCGCAGCTAATCAAAGCCAGCACGAGTCACTCATCCAAACGTGGCTTAGCATTCAGTCACATCATCTCAGTGGCTGTAGGAGTAATGAGATGTCAGCTGTTTCCCATCAGAGATCTGTATAGAGACAACGGATGAACACCAGCCAGGACTCTGACAGGCTGCGAGAGGATGAAGGAGGATCAGTTTCATAGATCTTACTACTCATCCTCAACAGCAGTCACACTCCATTATGTTTGTTATTTAGGCTTATCAGAAAAAAAAATCTCTATACGCCTAACAATGCTGCTGCATTTTCTCATAAGAATTAAAATCTAATATTATAAAATCTTTCATCTGAACACATTTCAAGTTTTGCTGAAAAAAATTATTTTAGAAATCTGAGTCTTATGTGGTAAAGCAACACAACAAAGCACAAAATGTACATTAAAAAAATAAGAAATCAGTCCTACTGAGTCAATACTCCCCCACAGCATCATGCAAACACCATCTTTTGTTTCTGTGCATAAATAGATTTATTGAAGCTATGCTTTGTTCACAATGAACATATAGGAAGTGACAGATCTTTTCAAAAAGCTATTTTCAAGTGGACAAGACCTTAATTGTGATGTTTAAACAGCAGGAACAATGAGCTGCAAAACAATGAGGAAAAAGGTATCAGACATTTTAACCTATTTCTAAAATATACATTTTTAGGTATCTTATTGACACTGACACTATTAATTACAGCCCCAGAAAAATAGAAATTATTACAAACTAATTTGCAAATATCAGTTATACATGACAAAGTGGAATTACAGAGCTAATAAGAACTTTATACATTATGCAAATAAGATAAGAAAATAGTTGAAATGTGTTACAGTTTTTAAAGCAATCCTGCCCCCTACTGATAACAAATAATGTTGCCTTGTATAGTCTTTCAGAGGTGCCCAAGTATAATACTCAAGAATTACTTGGAGTACATTCAGATGTGCTCCAACACATCTGAATCAAAAACTGATTCAGTTTTTGCTCCTGAGCTGTGCTCCTTTTCTCAGGAGCTTTGCAGACTCTTTGCATCCTGATTCTGCAAAGCTGAATCAGAGTTCTGATTCAGCTTTGCAGAGACCTGGTAATGAGTCATTCATTTGCTTCAGGTGTGTTGGAGAAGGGATGCATGTAAGAGTTACATAATAGTAGCTCTCTAGAAATAAACTTGTCCTAATTCACAGCACAGAAAAAGATTCTTGTGATGGACAATAAAAGAGCTGTCTGATTTTGCAAAAGATGCCATAGGTAGTTCTAAACTTCTTAATACTTGGTTAGAGGAAAGAACATCATCTAACTATAAATGCCCTATCACCAGATGCTTCCCATGTGTTTTTTGACAGATGAGCAAAAAAAAAAAAAAAAAAAAAATCTAATGCCACAAGAGTTGTCCAGGAGTCAAGGGCATCTTGCAGAAACAGGAAATCTAGATTGGTTCAGTCCATCACAGGACTAATTGAAAATCTTTAGAAAGAGCTGAAGATCAAAGTGTTTAAAGGAGGTCACCAGAACCTTCAATATTTCTATGTTGTTGTTGTGGAAGTATGGGTCAAGTCACACTCACTCCCGACAATGCATTTAATCAATTATTTTTACATAGGAAACATTTTAGAGTTTTCATTACCAACAAAGTGTCTACTAAGTATTGAATACATTTCACTAACCATAACCTAATGAGTTATATGTGTCTATATTTCTCTTTTGTGAATAATTGTTTATTTACAACTGGCTTACAATTTCTTGTCAATAGGTCACATGACAAAATTTTGTACAGTTAAATACTTGTGGCCTCTACAGCATTACTGTATAAATGCCAAAGTTTTGAAAATGGAATCCACAAATAAGCACAGATTCCACAAAAATTTATGAAAAAGAAACTTAATACATATGTATGCAATGTACAAACACTAAGTAATGTATAAAATTCACAAAACACAAATAGTTTGACCATAACGTTACCAAGGCAACCTGCTCATTTACCACAAAGAGGACACAAAAGAGAGACAAAGACAAAAAATAATAAATGCACAATTGGTTCACACATACTGTCTTGTAAAAAGAAAAAGAAAAAACAGCAATGCAGATTCACCAATGCTGATGTAACCACGCAAAATTCCAGACAAAAATTATATGCAAGTTGAGAAAAAGCTCTAAATAGTCATTGCTTTTGTAGTTCACATCTTCCCTGACTAAAAAATGAGTATCTACACCATCTTGTGGTGTATTAGAGAATATAAATAATGGCTAAGATTTTCTCAAAGTTCTGAAGTACTTCTCATTGTGAAACTCAAATAGTCTCATTAGAGGACTAAAACACAAATATGCAATTAATATGCATTTTGGCTCTGCAATTATGCAATGCAATTAATATTTTAACATTACAATAATATTTGACTGACCAGTTTTGATCTTGGTTCAAAGAGTTAAAAGTTGCTGGTGCAAAGTGTAAAGCAAAAAACACAAAGGATGAACAAAGTGTAGTTTGCATTCAGTTGGTTTTATTTTTAGATTTCAATTAAACATTTTCACACTTTACACTGAAATGAAACAAGCACAACCACTATTAAACGGTTGCTTCAACAGCAGAATACAAAAGAGAGATTTTTTTACACAAAAGTTATCATGAACAACTACAAAATATTGATTATTCTTTCCAAACAAATAATAAAGAAGAAGGAAAGAAAAGACGCTGGCACAATCTCTTTAGGTAATATTTTAGCATCAGCAACTTTGAAAAATGTCAAAACATTTAAATTTTTATGCAGAAGCACAAAAGCTAAGTACCTGCATCAACATGAACATTCTCATATAGACACTACTGACCATTAGGGGGAAAAGTTAAATGTTGGTACAACATGCAGTCAGAAGTTTTAAAAGAACAGCATGAATTTCTTTAAGGGAGGCTTTCTGGAGTTCATATGGAGCAGTCAGTATCTTACCTGCTGTAGGTAGCTGAACAGTCTCAGTTCAAGACAAGACATGTTTTTGAATACATAAACAAAAACGTGCATTTTTTTTATTGGCTGGTATTACTAATAATGATTATCCTTGTAACAGAGAAATTCCTTCAGTATAACTTTGCCATCCATCCATCCATCCATCCATCCATCCATCCATCCATCCATCCATCCATCCATCCATCCATCCATCCATCCAT
>CAEFZY010031386.1:0-15876 GCA_903066815.1 Brachyrhaphis roseni
TAATAATAATAATAATAATAATAATAATAATAATAATAATAATAATAATAATAATAATAATAATAATAATAATGTAACTATAGCAAATTTTAAAAACATCCAAAATTGTCAGGAGCCTTTTCTTATGCATTCATTTTGAAAACAAAAGTCATGTTATGATGATGACTCTGAAGTCAGACCTGGAAGTGGGGCAGACTGGTGAGTCCCTGGGGCTCACCAGTCTGTAGCCTGAAGAGGAGATGTGGAACCTCCCTCGCATGGGCTTACCTTACTAGCTGTAAGAGGCACCAAAAGGGTCATGAGAAATGTAGGGTGGGTAGAGGCCAATGGCAGGGACCTTGGCTAAGGAGGCTCGCACTTGGGACAATGATTGTCCCCTTTCTGGTGGGGAAGGAGCCTGGGCTGATGGGCAAGGTTGAGAGGTTCCGGCTAGTCGGACTCAACTTGACTCACAGCTATGTGCAGCAACAACACTCTGGAACTAGTTTACTTAAGAGAGGTTTAAAAGTATTTCACTTTGTAGTGTGTGCCTCTGTTGAGAGGTGCTGGGCAGGACTGGGCATACTTGTGTCTCCCATCTTGGTTGCCATAGTTTGTTTTTTTTAAAATGATTCAGTGGAACCACAATTCTAAAGCAATGTCTGATTAAATTGGTTAATTTTCTGAATTTTCGCATTTATTGTTAATTTCAAGTCACCATTGTAGGTTTTCCAGTCATTAACAGAAAAGTACCAACAATTTGGTCCACCTCTTGTACATAGAGTTAGAAAGATTTCATGCTTCTTAAGAAAGCACCTTTAGTACACTTATGTCTATTGTTTATGTAAGATTATGTGTACTTATCAAATGAAATATGGTGTCATTTGCATATGCATTGCATAGTATAAGGTTAGCTTGTAAACAGAGGGAGATTATTTTTCATCATTTCACTGCCAAAAGCATTATACTTGATCTGTATATTTAACTCCTCTTTTTTTGTGGGTTCATGAGAAAACCATTTCAAAGAACAGTTCATTTAAATTGAGAATGTACTGCTATTTTTGTATCATTTATTTGTTTATCCCATTTGACATTAATGAAGTATTAACACACTTGCAATGCATTGCTTTCTTAATATAAATTATCAACAGCGTTTGCTTTTTACTTCTTGGAAACCAGCAAGACATTCAGGCATTGATGTTGGAGGTTCTGCCTCCATCATTGGAATAAATATGATATGCAGACAGAGCAGTAAACAAATTGGCAGACAAGTGAATGGCTGAACAAATAGATGGTTTGATAAGTACATGAGTGAATGGTTGGATGGATAGGCATTTTTTTTCTCATGACTGTCTGTATTTGTGCTACGTCCAGGGCAGATTTTTCACCTGGCTTTCCATGTTTTTTTGTGTATGTCTATATACGTGGGTGTGCATGTGTACAACCAGACATACATATCTAGGCTATGATGTCTGCATTAATGCATTAATATTTGCTGTTTTAAGCCCCATTCTGTTTATTCTTGTGAGATTCAGCAAACATGTGTGACGTCTCTGGTGTTTGTCACAGACAGATGTTTGCTGGTCACCAATTTGTGTTTGAATGGATTACATTCAAGCAAAAATTCCTATTGAAAGCTGATGGATTTTGAAAATATTTGAAATATGTAGCCTTTGCAAAACACAAATCAAGAAAAAAAACATATTTCAAGTTGATTTAAAAAAAAAAAAAAACAGATTGTGTACCGCTTTTTTTAAAGTAGAGATCAGATTGGTTTTATAAACATGCAAACACTTAACAGTTGTGTTTTAAAAAATAATGTAAAATCTAATAATGTTGATGATTAATGATGCCTTAAATAACAAATTTGTATGGCCATTTTAAGCCATTGTGTATGTATTAATTCCTTCAGCTGTAAGAATACCAAGGCAGTTAACACATACATACCACAGCCACTATAATGGTACATTTCAAGAATTGATCTAAGCTTCCTTTTGGGCATCGAAACTGTAATTTTTTGGCAACATGCACACCAGACGGGTTTGCTATGGAACAAGGTTCATGTCCGCTGTTTGATATGGCGTGGAACCTGTCATTGTGTGGGTCTGTTCCTTTCCACAACACCCCTTGTTGGTGTGCATTGTTTACTGGACACAAAACCAACTTTTCTCGTAACCATTTCAGTCTTTCCACTTCAATTGAACAGAAAACCTGTGGGGTCAGCTGTTGAAAAAAAGTGTACATAGAAGAGTACCCGGGACTCTGGATTGTCTGTGTAAAGAAGAATAGTCAAAGATGTCATGTTTGAATAATCTGACTCTAGAGCAGTTACTGCATTTGTTTGGATGCATAATTTAGCAAATTAGTAATTTATTGGCATTGTATTCTGATGTCTTCATTACACTCAGTTGTGTGTAAATGGATTACATTCAAACAAAAATTCCTATTGAAAGCTGATGGATTTTGTAAATATTTGAAATATGTAGCCTTTGCAACTTCAAATGTAAATAATCTTTGTGTTATTTTTTTTGGTTATGCCATCTTTTGGGATTGAAGCAATAATGTAGCAAGAGGGGGAAATGGCAAAGAGTCATTAATTATGGCACAATGGACCATTGAGTGCAATCTATGAACTCAGAGCTGTCCAGCTTTCCATTTGCATAATACCAGAGAACTAAATTGCAATTCTAGCAATCTGTTGAGAAACACTTGTGGGCCAAAGCTAATGCATCCAAGTCAAAGGAGGCAAAGCGCCCATTCATAATAAATTGTCCCTCATCTATGCAATCACTTAAAGAACTGACTGCTCTCCTCTATCTCATTAGTGTTTTTTTCTCTTTTGTCTTCAGACTTGCTTCTCTTTTTCCCTCTTTCTTACCAAATTCCCTCTCTGTCCTTATTCACATCTATGTTTGACTCAAAGGGACAAATGCCTGCCATTATCCAAGTGAACTCCATTGACTAGGTCCACACTCACAGCCACCAGGCCTGCACATTAAGCAAGGAGCTGACAGGTGATGCACGATAATGAGACGAATTTCTACAAGCTTTCTCTTAGAGCATTCCATAGATGTAAAACCAGCTGGTCAGAGTGAAATGTGATGGAGCTTAATACAGGGCAATCTTGAAGAAAAACTTAGAGGAATCTTCAAAAAGCATGTGACTGGACCAAATAATCACTCAAATATGGACACAAACTTCATTCTCTAAACCTTTTAGTTGCAGCAATAATGTTGGTTTACAAAGCATTGACTTGGCAGGATTGAGTTCAAGTCCATTCCACAATTTTCAGATCGATCTGAAAAACCGAATCATTTTTCTTCTACATCACCGTTATTTGCCACTGTTTGTCTATCACATACCATTCGACATGATAGAGCACATTAAGTTTTTTAAGTTTCTAGTTGTAATTTGACACTGCTTAGAGCTCAACACTTTTCAGTGGAGCAAATATAAACCATTAGATTGTCACATCCATGGAAAACGTAAAACCCGACAAAAAGACAAAAAAACATTACTGCTAAGAAAATAATTGTCAGGACTTTAATGTGTTGTGTGTAGTTTCTTGTGTAAGTGTGAGATTCCCATCAAAGAAGGTCTTTGTTGAAGGGCGCTGCTGGCTCTACACTGACTGCACCCCTGGTGCTAAGCACTTCATAAGTAGACTGATTCTACGTTTACTCTTGAGTGCTGACTTGAAACTGCTGGTATTTTCGGATGTTGATCAGGGAGAAGCTTTGTGTTTAGACAAGACCACCAAGATCCCTTAAATCCACTGTAAATGTCATGTGAGGGCACAATATGATGATGTGGGTTTAGCATGTTGCTTCCACCTCACTAGGTTCTACCTCTTTTAGAAAAGTGTAACCCAGGTGAGCCAGTACTAAACAAAAAACTACTGAAACTACTGAAATTAGAAAATCGATAAAATTGAAATAAGTCTATCTTTTACAGAAAACATTCTCACATGATAATGTTTCCATCATGGTACTGTTGTGGTCATACTCAGCATTTTCCTTTTCCTCCTAACAGCAGGTTCTGTTGGTGCCAAATAGCCTTGTGCAGATCTGCTGCTCACCAATCTTCCAGAAAACACTGAAAAGCTCCAAATAGTATTAAACTGATAGTACTGCAGTATTTTTGAATATACTAGAGATAAAGCAAACATAAAACACAAAAACTTGACATGTACTAATCAAACCTGGACTTAGGTAATTCAATAATGTTTAAAAAACATTGTATAATATTCATGCATGTAAAAAAACAAAAAAAAAAAACACGATCCTTAGTTTTGCTGGAAATATTGTTAAAGTCTTATGAACCAATATCTTGTACAGTATAGACTCATTTTGTGAGCTGTGTATATCGTCACACATCAACTTAATGTAAAATGTTTCTGGATTCAGACTAATAGTTCATAAATTTTTCTATTTGTGATGTTTGTCAACATATTCTTTACCATTCCAACGCTCTTTTTCATCAAATAAAAAACAATCCGTTTATTTTAGGTACATTGGGAGCCTAAATTAAGTAAATCTTGTCAATTAAACAAACATCTCTGAAACTTTTCCAATATAAGCTGAATATTAAGGAATATTTTTGTCCTAAAATATATTTCAGAATAAACTCTGCAAACATGTTAGATCTTGAAACAAATTTTAAAAATCAGAGTTGTTTTTCTGCTACATGGTATTTGGTATGTCAATTTATCTTAGTACAGTGGCTACAAGTACAGATATTTGTGCTCCTTTTGGATAACATCGAGTCACACATCACACCTACACACACTTGACATACACACACCGCCTGCCCTTACAGGTGTTTGGCTTGCTAACAAGAATCAACTCATTATTCTTCTGGAGAGTCAATTAGCTACTGTGATGATCATACTGAATGTGATCATTAATCAGCTGCTGAAAACCACAAGACTACAATTCGAACTTATAACTTGCCATGATTACCTAAATGTGATTTACAAGGACATGGATTTTGCATCTTGGGGTGATGAGACAGACAGGATGGGAGCAGGCTTCCATCCATTCAGAAACTACTGTATGTAGTCTGGGACTCAGCCTTACCTTATTGCTCGAACTAAACAGGCTAGAAGAAATCAATATCTGTTGACAGCTAGTCAATCTTAGACTGAATGCTGAAACTCCAGTCTGCCTAAAACGACAGCTCTTCCATCCTAACAAGGAAGTTGAAGAAGCTCAGGATGAAACAGCTAAGTATAAATTGGATAAAGTAAAAGTAAATAGCTTGACAGCATCACTAAACAACTTTTAGCCCGGCTGTCCCTGCCTGGAAATCGTGTTTAAGTCCACTGTTACAGAAAGCATTAACATACTTCTGAGGATGTGTTGGATTTAAACATCTAGACTACACCTGAATATTTTTTTTTAAATTTGTTTTCAAAATAAGGCATTGCAGCTGTATTAGGGTATTTATTGATATATTTTTGTGTATTTGGTAATGATATGGATTTGTTTGTTTTGTAAAATGTCTTGTGGTCATATTTATTGTAAATCAGTGTGATACAAATAAACTGAACTGAATTTATTACAAAGCATTAGATTTTAAAGGAACATAATGTTGCAGAACCACTTGCCCCTTTTGCAAATAAAATCTCATTCCATATAAATCTCAGCCATGGGCAGAATAAACATAAGATGAAAAAGAATCCTTTCTTGTGTGATGGTGTATTGGTACGCTGTTACGTTGGTACATTGACATATTGACCTTTTTGCAGCAATTAGTCACTGTAGACACTTAGTTAAAAAGTAAACTGGAAATAATGCGTAGCACACATGGAAAGGGTAATATCGGGTCAAAGCACACCAGAGAATTCACCGCAACCAACAGCAGACTAGCAGGGTCTAGTTCAGGTGTTAAAAATACATTAAACACATTACATATTGCATGTGCAGTCGGTAGTCAGTCAAGCTGATCCCTGTAGGAAGTGTAGTTAAAAAAAAAAAATCAGTGACCTTGAGAAAGCAGTCCAAAGAAACTTCATTCCATGCCTCCCGCTGTTGTTTTGACATGTGCAGCCCAATCAGACATGTTGGGTCGGGCTCCGTTT
Source organism: Brachyrhaphis roseni (assembly GCA_903066815.1). NCBI lineage: Eukaryota > Metazoa > Chordata > Actinopteri > Cyprinodontiformes > Poeciliidae > Brachyrhaphis > Brachyrhaphis roseni. The sequence goes on from CAEFZY010031386.1 coordinate 6,062, forward strand.
TCTAACTCTCTGGTGACTGTTGGGGGGGAGGGTCATGGGTTGTGCAGAGGGAAGAGAGATGCAGAAACTGAAATGAAAAGAGAGAACAGCCGGGTAGGGGGCTGCATGTATCATCAATTGAAGGCCTTATTCTTGTGGTACATGTTCATTTTCAGCTCTGGCTATAGGCTTGTTTTCAGGGGGCAATTTGTGGTGCAACTCTGTGCCTCAACAAGTAACTCTGACTTCAGGATATCAATTCAGGAATTGTGATAGGGGTATGATTAGACAGCCAGGGGTCTTAGAGACCTGGGGATAGAGGGACCTCTGACACATCTGCCCTCAGGTTTTGTCTGCAACTATTCATGTGTGTTGGTGAGTGTCAGAGAGAAACCGGATTTATATCCCTCCAGCTTCCTTTCTGTTTCCCATGTAGATAAATTTACTGTCAGCAGTCTCGAACAGTTACTACCACCAGAGGAATAGATTCGGCAAGTTTGTCAGACTTTGTCCTCCCTTGCTTGACCTTGGGAAGAAAAACATCTGATGCAAGTGAGGAAAGAAGGAAGGATGGGAGGAAATAAGGAAGAAAGTAATGAAGAAAGAAAGTAGCAAGATTTATAGAGATAGTGGAGAAGTAAGGACAGGCTAGTTGTGCTGACAGATCACTTGGAGCAGGGCAGTTGTCCTCTGTGTACGGTTGGCTGGGGGGTAGGTGATGTCAAGCCCTGACGGGTAATTTGGCCTGAGCCAAGCTACTTTGGGCCAAAAATACACATTTTCTATCCCAGCATGGGCAGATTCAAACACATACTCTTACACACTGTTGCAGATCTCTGCGCTCAAATGTAGCCGGATGTTCTTGAAGCCATTATTCTGTTTAGAATTATAACAAGAACAAATTTGTCCTATGCGACAGTAGAAATATTCCATTTTGTCCGAGATACGTCTTGTGTATTTTTTTAATTAATTGAATTCTATTTTATTGCCAACTTGGCAATCAATTAACAAAGATAAACACCTATTTAAATGGTAGTATTCCAATATCGAGGGGCTATGATGGCATTTGGTAATGAATCCAATTACTGGGCAAAATTTTATTTTACACAAGATATGTCAGGATCAGGATGTTGCACCTTATAATAGCTACATCATCTCTATTATATTCATCACTGATGTCCAGACACCTCTCCTGCATCCTTTCCTGTTTTTCTGTTGGGTCATAGATTTTGTCCCAACAGGAATTTTTTAAGAACAACAAAAATAAGCAGCATCAAAACAGGTTAACTTCTGGTGTTCTGACAGGTAACTAACCCGGTAAAAAACAGCCCTTGGTTCTATTCCTATTTGCTTGGTTGTTGAGAAACGTTTCCTGGAGGCGTGGACTGTGTCAAGATTTTACGTTTTCCCCAATTGCTAGCATTTGGGGATGTTTGCCCGTGATGTATGTAATGTGCTAGTTTGACACTAAGAAGCTTACCAGATATTGCCTGCACTGTAAACAACTGTCTTCCACTGCAAAGAGAGAAGTGTCTATCCAAACGAGGCAGCTCTTAATGTTAATTCAATATTTGGAAACGTGGCGAATAAGCAGAAAAAAAAATATGCAGAAGAAAAAAAATCTACTGGCAGTCAATCAGAGTCAAGGGGAGAAAGCCCAGACTGTGGGGTAAGCGAGAACTTTTTTTGAGTGGAATTGCAGAGGAAGGCAATGGTCAGGCTAGCAGGCTACCAAAATGCATATATATTTTTTTCCTAATGTATGTTTGACTTCACACATAGAACTTCAATCTTTCAATAAATTAACCCCTTGCTTTATGTAGTGCAGATTGTTTTTGTTAGACTAATATTGATATGTTTATATTAACAATATATTGTTTATATTAGCCTAATATTAGTCTGTTGTTGTTTTGGCACATTGACACATTGACAATTCAGCTCATTTAGTTTGGTTCCAGTTGATCAAGTCAAACTCAGTTTTCAGAAAAAAAGTTGTTCAGCTTTGGAAAAGTAGCATTTTGTGTTGAACGTCTTAAAATATAACCTTTTAACTGTACTAAGTGAAGTGTCCTTGTCTGTATTAAGCTGTATAGGTATATCTGACTCATCGGGCTCCATCTGCCAGACCACCCTCTAATGTTCTCCATCGTCTCCATCGAAACAATCACCAGCTAAACCATTCACCCCTGTCCGCTGACCACAACCTCAGTGGGAACTCTTAACTCTTCAGCACATCCACTTCATCTTCGGAAACAGTAAGGTACATTTGTCATCTTCTTACCTGCAATAACTACGGTCAAGTCAAGAAGCAACATAAACCACTCATCATCCCTCCTGGTGTGGACCTGGGTCAAACCTTCTTTGACTGTTTCTCAACTTTCTGCATAATTAATATTGTTAAACCGTTCATCTTTTCACCCAGTGTTTCAATTTACTGCCTCCACCGGAGTTTTTTTTTAAAAAAGGAACATTATGACAAATGTACCGTAATTTCCGGACTATAAGCCGCAACTTTTGTCACACGCTTTCAACCCTGCGGGTTATACAAAGATGCGGCTTATTTATGCATTTTTTTTCTAACGGCCACCAGGGGCGCTCGAGCAGAAAAGGTAAGAGTGAGACAGGGGGAATATATGTGTAGAGGAAGACGCAAGTTTAATGTAACGTAACAAGTCTCAGTGCTCAGGAGGAAGATGAAGACGGCTCTCACCGGTATGTTTTTTTTTAACCAGCCCTGTTAGTGCTGTGCTACTACCGTGTTGCTGCTGTGTTACTGCCGCGTCACAGACACTGTTTGGAAAGAAAAGCTAAGGTATATTACTAAAACTTTGAAAACTCTTTCTGTGTACCATTTGTGTGTAGGCACATGCAGCTTATAGACAGGTGCGGCTTATGTATGTACACAATGGTTTTTCCTTTACGGGTGTACTGGGTGCGGCTTATAATCAGGTGCGCTCTATAGTCCGGAAAATATGGTACGATACAAAACACGGTGGTAATTCTCTTGCTGAGGCAGTTATATCCAATACATGAACAGGTATATTTGGGCTTATTACCATCTCATCATCAAAAACTGATGTTCTCACATTTCTATTGTTTTGTGGTCAAGAAGTTTTCTGAAGTTTTTGATGCTAAGCCAAACAACACCTCTATTAAATTATCTACAGTTTGCTAATTTAAATTTATTTGGTCTCCTTAAGCCATTATTTTCCAATATTGTTGTTTTTGTCAGTCTTTAAGCACAATGATGTGAAACATTTTTGTAACAAACCAAAGTCAGTACTACCAGTATCCTTTCATATTTAATGCTGATGTAAATATTGTCAAATATATTATCCTTCTGTATAAGAATCTGACGTAAGAAATCATGAAATGAAAAACTGTAGCAATGATTTTGTAACTCCTACTTACAGTTTTTTAACATTGTCTCCTACCAGACGTTAAAGCTGCTACTGTCTTTTGGATGTGAAAACATGTCAACACACTGGTTGGCCCAGTCCGTGCTCCTTTGGCCTCAGCAGACTCACTAACTGCCTTGTTCTTATCTGTCTGTTTGCTACTTGGATAAATTTGGCCTGGTTCAACTCAAGCCTGTCTGCCTGTTGCCCAATTATTTTCCTCAAGCCAGGACCTTTGAACTCTCTATTCTGGGACAGACAAGTAGATCCCACGTCCACTGTAAAAGTGTCACTGGGGGTCACCCCGGTCAGTGCCGGTCCAATGAGGCACAGACTATGTGCCAGCTTGTGACAGAGTGGTTGGTTCAACAGCTTCATCAACAGTGCTGTGGACATACAAACATAGCTTTGTTCTATGCAGTTTTTAATGGCCATTCATTTTGCTAATCTTATTACATTTCCTTTTTTTTTTTTTTGTGGGAGGGGCTTGTTACAAGGATTTAAAATGCTGATTGTATTTTCTTGGATGAGATAGATATGACACTTTGGAACAATAATAACAGCAGAAGCAGAAAAAAGAATGTGCTGATCTTTTTGTTCTTCTGACAACTATTAAAAAGAAACTAGCCAGGGAGTTAGCCATAACATCTCTCTCTCTCTCTCTCTCTCTCTCTCTCTCTCTCTCTCTCTCTCTCTCTCTCTCTCTCTCTCTCTCTCTCTCTCTATCTATCTATCTCTCTCTTGCTCTAAAAAAAGCTAATTGAAGGATTGAGAATTGAACACCACGCACCTGTGCAGACGACTAATTGGCTGTGCAAAGACAAATACTTTTCTATAACCACATTGAGCACCAAGTTGATTGGCTCTTTTTTATTTGTAATATCTCATCAATTAAGGATTGGCACAGGTATTCAAAGCTTTATAAGTTGTCATTGTTTGTAAATTTAACTAGAAGCTTTTTTTGGGGGGGGGACTTTTTTTTTTGTTTGACTCTTGTAACCTGCCTGTAATGAGTTTTTGGTACCATAAGGTGGAGGTAATAGGAGCTTTCATTTCTACACCTTCTTTATGGAGGAGAAATGTGCAAGGTGGAGAACAACAGAACTTTTATAAGTAGCATAAATGGCTCAATATGCATCATAATTTTAAATATTTGTTGTTTGTTTTCAACAGTTGTCTGTACTTTTTAATGTCCCCATTTTGTTTTACAGGGTGCACACACAGTGATGAAAGTTATTCTTTGGGTTGACTGTGAGTATTTGATTCTTGCCTTTAACAGTCAGTGCCAAGAGGAAGAATAGTTTACCCGATTGTGCATTTACTTTTTTCCTTTAACAAATCATATGTTCTTTTCAGCTTTAAAATAAGTCTTTTAAGTCTACTTATCTTCTTCTTATAGTTAAATGTTCCCACTATATTGAGATTGTACTCCAAGTTCACTGACTCTGAGAACTTTGAGACATTGCCCACAAAATCTATTTGAGGTAATGTTTAAATTTTAATGGTGTTGTCAGTAGAGTTTGTTCTCAAATATACTCTAGTATTAATGTGACACCTTCAACTGTCTGCCTTTTATTTTAAACTTCAGAACTTAGATACACGAGTTGCGATCAAAACTCTTTCTTGGCAAATATCTGATAGGATGTAAATTCGGCAGGAAGCCAGTAGAAGTCAAAATGTAATTTATGTAAGAAAAAAATATTTTAACTTGTGGAGAAAAAAAGCCTTGTCTCAAACCAGAGGGTCATGGTCTTGTCATGCAACAGTGAAATCAAAGTATAAATTAACTGTATTTGATGCTGATTCTTAAAAGCGTGATTATAACTTCAGGAATTTTATAAAAGTAATGTCTGCACCAATATGTAATTTGTGTTCCTCAAACAACCAAATATAAGATTATCAAATAAATCCAGACTAAAATAAAATGGGTTGGAATAGGTTGAATGACACAAAGCATTCATTTTGGGGGGTTTTCTTATGCTGAACAAAAAATAACCAGTTTCTTTGTAGGAGTTGATCATATTATAAGCTCTGAATAAGGGCTTAATTTCAATTCAAGTCATAAAGTTGCAGTAGCATCTGGTGTTGAGGGGGATTAAATTGTGTCCTTACATTTTCAAAGCTGTACATTATTTTATTACAACAGCATAATCTCACAAAAAGAAGTGAAGAAAGAAAAACTCATCTGAATATATTAATTCAATGGGCGGAAAAAGCCTATATTGAAAAAGGGAAATATCTTTATTTGTAATTTATTATTTTAGGTTGATTATCATTTCTATTAACTTCTTGTTAATTCCATTATCTTCTGTTCTGTTGGGTTATTAAAAATATATAGTTTAAAGTGGAGGCAGAGTTCTTTAACTGCTGGCCACTTGGCCCACATTTATTTTACCACAATAGTGAGCTGGATGATAAGAGATATAAAAAAAAAAAATCCCCAAGCTCTCTGTTGGACCCCAGAGACTCATCTGTGAATGTCTGAGGAGTCAGTAATAGTTATAATCTGAAGTTTGGAAAAATGATTTGTTATTCATGACGGCATCAGCTATATCGCCTTTTTTAGCTTTTTTTTTTTTTTTTGTGCATAAACAGAGTTTTTCTGACAGTTTTGGGTTTGCTTTTATGATATTTCAACATCTGAAATATTTTGAGTGATAAGAAGAAGTGCTTATAGTGTCTGAGAATACTATAGTGTGCTACTGTTGCCATGCGGGGGACTGATCTGCAAGAAAATGTTAAAGTGGGTGTCAAATGTCAAAGCACACTGACTGTTGAATGCCAGCGTATGACATGAATTGAGGGACAGAGAATTCAAATGCATATCTAAAGGTAGACAAGTGACAAACTAGCAAGAAATCTACAAACGTCAAACAAACAAACAAAAAAAATCAATGTGACATCAAATGCAGCTGTAACACATTGAACCTAACAAGAAGTTGGTTGGAGTGGCTGTGCAAAGCAATGCAGATGTTGAATAATGATAAGCAGAAAATATCGTTAACTGAGGACATATAAAGACAAACACAGCAGTACACTGCACATACCCATAAAAAAGTAAAACATGAACTCAATATAACAGAACTACAACAGAGCATTTGAAACTACAATGAATAATATTTCAAAATAAAACTCAAATCAGAAGAACCATATACGATCATCAGTTGGTAGTTCTCAGATTAACTGTGACAGTTCTCTTGCAAAAACTACAACTTTCTGATAAATTGCTTCTGATTTGATGCAGAAATCAGATGTAGGCCATCCTAAGACATTTCTTTGATTCATGACATTGCCCTAGCAAATCACACAGCATGGTGGTTAGGCCCATCTGCAGTTGACTATCAGATGTAGAATGAAACGCAGCAATGGGAGGATATGCTGCTGAGTGCATGGCTTCAAAGTGTCAGTGCCCCTGCTTCCTTAGCCATGCTTAATGAGATTTGAACTTTCAGTCACATGTGCAACGGGAAGAAAATAAACCATGCCACACCAGCAGGTGCTAGGCTAAGCTATTAAATTCAAAGATGTAGACAGGAGCTAATGCAATTAGCATTAATTAGCTGATCTGTGTGAGCAAAAACATCAGCCCCTATTGCGATATAATCTTGATTTTCTAAGCAAGGCAGGTGTAGTACACTGTACATATCCAAATTACTTTTTGCCTAATTGCACCTCATTTAGCTTCTTTTAAATGAAAGTGATACAAAGCCCAACATCTACAAATGCAGTACTTGTTATAGTTTTTGTCATGGAAAATTGTGAATTTAAAAATATTGGATTGGTTGTTTCTAAAACAATTTTTACCTATTTGGCATTCTTGCATTTTAGCTTTTGTCAAAATTTTACATTTTCACTTGTTTAGGAAGATATTCATACCAATTTTATTTTTATATACTTTGTTATAATAGAACCACAAACTTTATTTTATTTGAATTGGATTTTATGTGACTGATCAGCGCAAGATAATTTGTCATTTTGAGGTGGAAAGTCATTGAGATAATGTTGACATTATCTCAATGTTCTTCTGTTTTTGTTTTGGTTTGTAAAAGTCTTAATATGTGGATCTGCATATGATATCACTGAATAAAATTGCAAAACAATAGTGTTCTTTCAAAAGTTACCTACTTAGTAAATCGTATATTTCTAATGTAATCTTAGGATGAATAAAGCTGTTCTGTCCAGGTTTGTCAGAGTTTATCAGTAAACAAACATCTTTCACAACTTTGTGTTGGTTTAAAACATACAACTGCAACAAATTGCATTGGTGAATGAGATATTTATGTGAAAAAAGTAAAAATGTTGAACAAATATGACTGTTTTTGAAAAATGCTGTTTGTCTTGAGATTCAAGGGCAAAGTTACAAACACAAGCATCAGTCACTGTTTCTACCCAGATAAAAAAGACGGGCTGGTGCTTTTCTCCAGTGGTCAAACAGTGAGAAGCAAATTACACCCTTGTCAATCAGACTATCATGGGCAAATGGAAATATGACAACTCAAACAATTCCTGCACATATTCATACATAAAGATAAACCAGTTTGGTCATTCAACCGCATTTTTTGGTACTGAGAGGAAACTGGAGAAAACCCTCTAATGAACAGGAAAAATATGCACATTTACAGAGAATGGCTCTAATGAGATTTGAACCCAGGACCTTCTTACCGTGAGGGAAATGTGCAACACACAACTTAATCTAAATAAATTATTTTAAAAAGTAGAGTCAACACATTTGGAATTCTAAATGTCACAAATAAATTATCATCGAATGAGTTAAATGACAAATAAAACAGACTTATTGAAACCTAACCAGACTAAAATTTCACCTTGCACTTTCAGTCTTAAATAATTTGGGTTATTGGCTTCAGTCTATTAAAGAATGCGGGTTTTTCTTGCAAAGCATCATACTTTAATAAGAAGTGTTGTGTTTCTTAGTTTTAAGTTGCCATAAAGTTCTGGGTTAATTAGGAACATTTCCAACATAGTATATTTATTGCTTTATTGTATTCATGTTTTTGTATCATACTTCGGCTGTCAAGAGAAAAATGTTGTGATCCTTTTTTTTTTTTATATGAGGCAAATTTGCATATTTTAGGAACTATTATTACATCACCTCATTATTCAGCCCACCTATGACTCTTTCTGTCTGTATTATTTGCTACCCTTCTTGCACACATCCTCTACTCCCCGATTTCCCTGGTGGCAGCCAAGGCTCTGCCTAAAAAGCTTCAAGGAAGACAAAGAGAGAAGGGAGCAGAAAGGGGAAAAACAGTGATATACAAAACAATAAAAAAAAAATTAAAAAAAACACTGGCAACAGAGTACATTGTTTTCACTTTATGCCATGCTTCCTGTTTTCAATTTCCCTATTCCCCTCGTCCCCCTCCCCGCCACTCCTTCCGTCTGCCTTGCTTTTTAGTGTGCAGTGCTCCAGGCAGATCAAAATTCAACTCACCGATGTGTGACTAATGTTAGGACACACAATACGCAGCCACAAACTCTTTGATGATAATTCCATTTTACAGTGAAAATACACGCAGCAAATAAAGAATGAGGAAGAAAGTGAAACGGGGGTACGGAAATTATGGGGCTTGTTATTGTTTCATGCCCCATCAACCTTTAGACGGTCAACTAAATGTCAAGAAAATGAAAAGAGGCACACTTACACAACTGAAAATTAGATATTGAAAATATGGCCATTGAAAGCTGTAATCTTATTGTAAAAATGTTTATTTTTAAATGCATTTTTGATGAATGAATAACGCCTTCATGTTTGTGTGTGTGTGTGTAGAGAAAACAAATGACATTCCATTGCACAACATTTCTCATTTAATGTCTTCACTGGTTGTGATTCAAGAGTTCCAACAGTTTCTCTATGAAGGCTGTAAACAGAGTCATTGGGTTCTTGGTCTCCTCACTGACTAAGGATCTTCTCCCCTGATCGCTCAGTTTAGATGGCTGGGAAGACTCCTGCTGGTTTCAAATTTCTTAAACTTACAAATAATAAAGGCCACTGAGCTAAATGGGACATTGAAAGCAGCAGGAAATCTTGTAGGCTTCTTGTGGATAGCTACTATAAAAGCATTTTCAGTACAAATTATTTTACAAGCTTATTTTTTACGTCTGAAGAAGAGTTTGTTTTTGTTTTTGTTTTTTTTTTTACTTTTTCATTCAAGTTAATTAATGAATACAGTTATATCCCAATAAACTGCAGCTATGCTGTCAAATTCAGCATTTACCATCTGTGTGCTACTATTTGGAGCAGGGGTGTCAAACTCCAGTCCTCTGTCCTGCAGTTTTTAGATGTGCTACAGGTACAAAACACTGGAATGAAATGGCTTAATAACCTCCTTCTTGTGTAGATAAGATCTCCAGAGCCTTGCTAATGACCTAATTATTCTATTCAGGTGTGGTGCAGCAGAGGCACATCTAAAAGTTGCA
>CAEFZY010031392.1:0-29662 GCA_903066815.1 Brachyrhaphis roseni
TTGTGGCTGATTCAGAACAAAGATGGGTTTGTACAGATAAAGGCATAATGAGGAAGGTTTCTGTTAGACAAATTCATCGGATTAAGAGAGCAGCTGTTAAAATGCCCTTACAAAGCAGCAAACAGTTATTTGAAGCTGCTGGTGCCTCTGGAGCCTCAAGGTGGAGGATCCTCCAGAGGCTTGCTGTGCATGAACCTACTATTCGGCCCCTAACCAGAGCTCACAAGCAGAAACGGTCGCAGTGGGCCCAACCGTACATGAAGATTACATAGCAAAATCATCTTCATGCATGACAATTACCATCTCACAGTACTGTGTCATTGGCTGCTATGGGCAGAAAAGGGGAGAAACTCATGGTGTGGTCACCATCCTCTGACCTCAACCCTATTGAGAACCTTTGGATCCTCAAGCAGAAGATCAGACGGTGGAATGCAGTTCATATCAAAACAGCAGCTCTGGGAAGATATTCTGACATCCTGCAAAGAAATTCAAACAGAAACTATCCACAAACTCACAAGTTCAATGGATGCAAGGATTGTGCAGGTGATATGAAAGAAGGGCTCCTATGCTAACATGTAACTGTGTCTGTTAAGATGTTTTTGATTGAAATAGCTTTTGATTTTAGTACATGTGATCACTTAATGCTGCACATTCATAATGACCATTTGCAGTTCTTTATAATCCATAAAATGTTTAGAAAATCTGCTGTGCATAATAATTTAAAACAATGCATTTTGAGTTTTTTATTTTTGAAAAAAATACTGTTCTCCTGGGGAGCTTTGTTCAGTAAAATTTGATTTATACTGTAATAGTTCATGACTTGAAAATTATACTGTCCATCATTTGCATTGACCATTTAAGAAAATCAGAGAAAATATCACTGGTATAATAATTTGGAACACGGTGTATTGACACTAGAAAGAGAAAGGATATGTTGGTTTTGTACTATTTAATTTTAGATTTATGTAGATGATATGTCAAATCTTAATTATTACAATCAATGACAACAATATGAGCATCACATGAGACTGCTTGAGCTCATTAAATATTACATGTTCATTCTGTGCATGCCAGTATCATCGGTTTGATATACCTCATGTAAAACAGAAGAAAGTTACTCAGTTCCTAAAACTCAAAGATGGGATGTAATGATGGAAAAAAAAAACAGAGATGAGAGGGGAAGTGTGGATTAAATCCATCCAACATTGTCCTTGTGATGTCAGAGTTCTCCAACTCCAGTGCTTCACAGTTCCTGTCCTGCAACTTATTGCTGCATCTCTGTTCCAACACTCATTAAATGAATGACTCATAATCGTCTCTGCAGAATCTGATGACATGCTGAGCTCATTCATTCAAGGTTTGATGGAACAGGGATGTTAGTAAACGTTTGCCGAACTGTATTGAAGAATTCTATTTTATATCATCCAGCCCTAGTTTTATGTTTATACCAAACGGTTACAATAGCAAATATTTTTCCTACGCTATTGTGAATGTGAATTTTGTTCCAGCACTTGACCTGCCGATAATGTGCCAGAGCTGATCTTTGGCCAATTTGTTATTTTCTCCTTCATTAGAAAGTTTGTGTATGGCTCTAGCAAGGATTCAAATTTGGACAAGTTGGAATTTTTGCTTAGTCGCTGATTGATACAAACAAATTGAATGTGTTTGTCTTGTAGTGAACTAAAAATATGTACATTCAAGCAGCCATCATAGCAAATATTAGTAGTTTTGCAGACTTGGTTCCTTTCAAATCATCATGAAAAGATTTAATGGAGAGACAGAATTAGTCAAACCGATGAGGAAGAGTGTAAAACAATGTTTGGATTCAGGGACATCAAAATAAATGAGCCAGTTGTTCCAATGCCCATTCTACCTGGTACATTTATCAGTGAATTTTTACCATACTAGCATTGTGGGTGAACAGGTTTTGTAGCTATGGAATCAGAGTGGAGGAGCCTAAGAGAAGCTCGGACAGTAATGCAAATGAGCGAGCTGTGACTCATGGGAGTAGCACTTGCCATAAACCTCACAACATTTTGAACATTATTTGGACAGCGGAGTACTGCTGTGTGTGGGAATGCATGTGTGCATCTAGCTCCAACTTGTATATTTAGTTGGACAGATCTTCAGTGTAAACTTAAGTTAGTCATGAAAACACTCTGACTTGGAGCTAATTTACTTCTAATTATGTGGTGTAATAGTGGAATCTACTGTTCAATTAGCCTTTTTGTGACAGGTTTGTTCAGTACTAGGGTTGTTGTAAAAGAATATTTTAGTAATCGAGCAATCTATCGATTATTCTTGCGATTAATAGAGTAATTTATAAAAAATTTTATAAAATAAAATATGGGTAAATCTGGCTTAACACTGGTGTTACTATCGGATATCAATATCAGTCCAGTTTTTCCATTTTTGAGCATCCTTAACAGTTACTTTTCTGTAGTTTAGAAAACTAACCTGTAACAGCAATAGGTCACTTTCTAAGTTAACCTGAAGAAAAGTTATACAAACATCTGACAAGCGAACGAACGTAAGATGGGGGTGGAGGGGAGGAAATTGACCAGGGGACAGACGAAGTTAAGTCTGGGGACCAGTAGACCAGGGGACGAAAGGAAGAACGGGGGGGCTTTCTCCCAAAGGAGAAAGGCTGCCGTGCCAGTCATTTTAAGGATGCCTATTGGTCCCCCAAAAACGATAAAAACCCGGGCATTTTTATCAATCAATGAAATCCCCATGGGCCAAACTTGAAAATTGGACGTTATGCCGCTAACAGTTAGCATTCGTCAACAACTCAGAGGCGGAAGTCAGATCTCCGTGCAATGCAAATAATGTGTATAGCGGCCGGAACACAGTGCGCTAAATAATAATGACTCAGACATATATTCAGTACAATATATTTTGGTGATGGATGAACATGTTACTGAACTGTGAGACATGGATTTTACCAGTTGTGAAACCAGCTACTTCACCTTCCCTGTGGTTTTGATGCTCAAAAATATTTTTTTTTAGTTGTATGCTTTTCTGTTGGTTGACCAGCAACCAACAGATGTCTTCTACATTCTACCTCAACAGTCTGCTTGGCCTCTGAAAGGCCTTGCCGTTGGGACTTCCCACAATGCTTGTAGTCAGAGGGAGACGTCCTCTCAGCATGAGCGGGGCAGGAATGTGGCCAGAGTGTGGGAGCGAATGTGCGGACAGAGGAGGGGAGGGGGGTCACGAACCAGAGAGAACCATTAAGGGTAGGGAGGGTAGACGAGGGTCTCTGCAGAGGGCAGCAGAGTTTCTCTTTAGGGGTCTACAGGTAGGGAAGTGTCTCAATAGGGAAAATTTGTGCATCAATCTGTTTTACAGCATCACATTCTGAATCAGCTTTTCAACAGGAGGCCTTATTGGTCCCAGCATTTCTAACTGTAGAAAACTTCTAATGATCCTAGAAGACATTTAATTTAAAATTTTGAAAGATTTATCTAGTCTCAAATGGACCACTTGGCCTTATTAGAGCCAAAAAAGCAACCAAGAGCTAATTGGCAGCTGGACAGACTAGCAGGTTCTAAACTCTTTACATATTTTGTGCCTTTACGGTTTCTTTAGCATGACAAACTCCCTAGACTGAATCATTATTAGCTGCCTGTGACGTGAGCTGATTACCAGTAAAAAGGTATATCAAGGTTTTAAAAAGTCAGCTTCAAAACCACTAAAACCTTTCATCTTTCCTGCAGCTTAAAAGCTTTTTAATGAGATGGAGTTTTCTCCATCTGGACTGACCATAAGTTGCTAAGCACTGCAGGCCAGCTCGCTGAAAAAAGAATAACCACTCTCTGTGATTAACACAGTTTTTGTCTGATTTTACTAACTACTAACCACGTTTTGGTATTATCTGTGTTTCCAGTGCAGCAGTACTCCTGCAGGAGGAGAACCTGCAGTGTCAGAGGACATAATCTATGTTAATGGCTCGTATTTCATACACAAAATCACAAAAACAGCTTCAAGGATGAAAAAGTTCTGGGAAATAAAGCGATGGAGAAAGCTTTCAGGAACCGTATTGTAGAAATGCACCACATGCTGTTGGTTGTTGTAATTCCTCAATAATTTAACCAGAAAATATGAACTTTCTGTAGGAACAAAACTAATGTTAAGCAATAGAGTGCAGATTTCTTGCACAATTATCAGAAGATATGTTGCTGCACACATTTGTCCTTAGCTGCACACACCTGTGGATGGCTTCTAGAAGTTAGCATTAGCTCAGGTTTTGGTTTGTCATACCAGACTTTCCTAGAAAGCCAACCTGTCCAGTAGAGTTAGACTGAGGGATTATTTGGATTTCTTCACAGTATTGACGAAAAACAACATTTATGTTATAGAGCCCCTCTAAAACGGCTTATAGCAAACTGTTTTAATTGGTCACACACCAAATATTCCTGAATTTGCATTAATACACACACTGTGGAAGCTGTCTAAGCACATCTATGGTCTTCCTTATCTATCCTCCTTTGGGTACAGCCAATCAGCACCAAGCTAATTAAATGGCTCTCCAGAATTGGTTGCTTTTCAGTTGGCAAACAATACTGTGTAAAGCTGCACTGGTATTTTGGTATTGGTGTTTTAGCTCCATAGCTGCCATTTCTTTTGACAATTTTAGATATGCTCTATGTGAAAAAAAATCTACAAATAGGCGGGTTTTCCGTGACTAACGTGGAGTTGCATTTTACAGAAAAATCTGAAAGCAGAATCTGCAAATACTGAACCGCGATTGGGCTTGGGTCCACACTGCATAATGATTTATGTCTTCTACCATTTTAATTTCAACCATAGGTTTAAGCAAAATTATAGAATAGACATCTGCTAAGCTTTGAAGTAGTTTATTGATTTTGTAATATTATCCCTTTCAGCTGTGCTGTTTAGAGAGTATAGCAAACTAATATTAGCTGGATAGCTATTTTTTGCTTTGTTTGCTAGCCTGCAGTCAGCTGCTAAGCAGATATGCCTTTCATACCTCACCAAATGAAGTCTTAAAAGTTACCTTGCATGACAGTAGTGGTTGCTAGTTAGTCGTAGCCTTTGTTTATCTAGATGACTGGCAACACATGGTAGCAGGCGGAAGAGATTCATTGCTCTGTACTTTGTACTTTTCCTTGCCTTCGATTAAAAAAAACTTTACACCAGTGGTGCAACAATCAACCAGATATAAGAATTTTGCTGTTTTTTTTTTTATTCTTCACATGATACTTTTACTTTTTAAGCTGCCAGTGAGTGCATTTAGCCTGCCTTCTATTTTAAGAGATCACAGTATGTAGTTTAAATACAGTCACAGTGCACAAAATGGTATGAAATTTTGTTTATGGCAGTAAGCAGCTCAGCAAAAACAGTGTGAAATCAAATACAAAGACACATCCAAAATTATGCAGACTTATTTTATTCTGACATTTTAATAGAGATGCACCAATTGATTGGTTCTGGTTGATGATCAGCAGGTCAGTTACTGAAAAAAATAAGATGTTTTATTGCCTCAAAACTGAGAACTCCAACCATTTTCGGTCAGTGAATGCACCAACTAGCAGCGGATTCCTTGCACTTTGTCATGTTAGACAAAAATCTAATAAAAATTAAAGCCGCAAGCAGCGCTGGAGGCCCTCGCCTTACATATTAATATTCAATATTAATATGTAATACAAGATAAAGGTATAAGCACCGTCATTGAAGCACAAATTATGCAAGTTTCTTTGATTAATTTTCTTGTTTTTAAGCAAGCATTATTATTATTTGAATAATAATGCCATTCAAATTATTGTAAAATACTTATCCTTAGTTCCAATTTGACATTTTTCTATCAATATTACACCCCTTTTTGCAACAAGAGGTACACAGTTGCTGGTCTTTCAGTTTATTGTTTCATTTTCTTTAGAAGATCGAGTACTTGTGTGAGAAAGAGCTCTTGTTGAGGAGATGGAGGGCAGATGGGCAGAGATGGAAGCGTGAGGTGAAGTGTGTGTGTGTGTTAGACGGAGTGAGCCAGGGAGCCGATTGCTAGGCCTGCTGCTCGAGCTGGCCGCCACACATGGCACCGTGCCCAGCTTACGCTAGCAGATGTGTCACTAGTGACTCAGCTGTGTGTGTGAGCGTCCACGTCTGGGACACAGACACCCACCCTCTCGCTCTGTGAAGAGAGGGAGTTGTTTAATGACCCCCCACCTCTTTCCCCTCACTTAGAGCAGTAGATCTGTGTGGCACCCCTCTCTTGTCCTGTTTGCATTGCCACCTCCATTCTTGTGACGGACACGGTGAGGCTTCTGTCAGCACGTTTGTATATGACAGAATGTGACAGTGTACACATGTCGCCTCCCTGGGGATGGAGGGGCATCGTCTGCTGACCAGAAGAGCAGAGGAGCCAAAAGTGAGGGTGATGAGTGAGGAAACGCTGGGCGGATCAGCAGAAATAGCTGCAACTAGTCCTAACGATTCAATTCAGGGTCAAGGTAAAACCTGGGAGGAGAAGGAAGGAGCTGCATATTTATTGTTCTCAGGCTGAAGCTATTCAGCGTGGAGAATGCGGAAAAGTTTATGAGTTCATGGTAAATATTTGAATGACCTGGTTTCGGTGAGGACAGGACACCGGTCGTAGATTCTGAAAGTTGAGTCTCTGTTGTTGTTTCTGTCAGGGAAGATGCCTCACATCAAATGCTGAAGCTCTAACTTTAGCGACACGCGGCATTCCTCGCATTCTGTGTGCACCGAGAGCTAATCATGAGTGCTAATGCAGGGTGTGGCGTGCTAAAAAATTTTTCTCAGGAAGTCACCTCAACAGGTGAGTGTTTCCTGAGTCAGAGGGGAGGTATGGATGTCTAACCGATGTCATTGTTCTGAGCATTGAGCAAGTCCATATTTGCATTTGTGTTATTGCCTCATGTTCTGCCTTTTGTTGCATCACAAGCAGAGACATGAACAGCCAGTTGTACTGCAGGTTTTTGTTTTGTTGTTATCAATAAAGACCCAAGTAAAACATGGACGTCCTCAATTTATTATTGACCCTAATAATTCAGTAAACATACTTCACTGCTAAAGGTATTGCACTTGAAATGCAATGTAATACAATACATAATATATAATAATATAATAATTATTATATACTGTATGGTAGAACTGTTGCCATTCAGCTTGAAGGTTATTGGTTTAAATCCCACTCTGGGGTCTCTCTGCATGGAGTTGCCAGGTTTCTCTATTCAAACATGTGGGTTTTTCCCAGGTATTCCAGCTTCCTCCCACAGCCCAAATACATGATTAAAAGGTTAGTTAGTTACTCAAAATCGCCCAATGAGTTTCTGTATCCTTTGTGTCTCTTTGTATCACTTTGGAAAACCTAACCCGATAGATCGCTGGAGAGGATTTGAGTATATTAATGATTAAAGTCTCCAGGTGTGTGCTGCTTCAATAAAGTTTTGTTTGGCTCTGTTCCCATCATCTGTACTTGAGTAGCTGTTGAAACAAGGCCTGCGTGACATCAGGAAAACATGTAATTGTGTTATTATTTCTGAATATTGTGATGACAAGATTGAGTATAATTAACCTCTATTTTCCTAACTCTTTTCTTTTTTAATTATTACAATTGCATCACTATTTTTAGGCATCTTAAACATCTCATCCACTAAAAAGGTACATTTGGCTTCCTTCCAATGGCAGTTAGCAACAATCCAATTTTCAATAATAGTCCATATAAAGCTTATGGTTTCCCGTGTTTGAGGTTGTGATTTAAATTTTGTCTAACTTGCTTAAATTTTCAAGTTACAGGTGTAAGTTGCAAATACACTTTGTGATGAGCAAGTTATTAGGTTAACTTATATAGGCCTAGACTTGTAGGGGTTCTGAGTAGAGAAAAAGTGAGTGCATGACGCCTTAAACACATTCAACAATAAATATTGCATTGTTTGAAATATTAATATTACTGATCTCTGTAAAATATTTGTAATGTATTACAAATACAGTGCTGTTCCATTGAAAGCCTCTGGATCCAGTGACATTACTTGGTAACAGTTCTCCTGCAGTGAAGTGTTAATTGTTAGCATGTGAATGTAACAGACTGAAAACGTGGCACCAAAACCAGCCCAATAAAGAGGAGCTGTAAGATATTTGTGAAGCAAAGTCAGAAATGCGTAAAAGTGACACTTTTAAACCGTGTTAAAGACTTTTGTGGGCGATTATCACTGTTAGCATTGCTAACTGTAAGCACAGCCGCTCTATGTACTTAACAGATGGCAAATATTTGACCGTGTCTTCCTAGCAGCTCTTGACATTTCCAGTTCTTGCACATTTTATGACTGAGACTTATAAACTTATAACTATTTCTGAAAGCGACTTTGTTTATTAGCCAAAACTAATTTCTTGTCTGATGTAACTTTAAAAGCTCTTAATGTTTGCTCAAAACACACAGCAAGAATTATATGTAAAATGTAAATCTATGAGATTACCATGTATAGTTTAATTTGATCGTTTTGGCTGCAAGCTTAATCCTATAGACTAAAATCGGCTAAAAGATGATCTGAAGCAACACTAAATCAGGGACTCTGGATCAATGACTGTTACTGTGGCATCAACACGATATCAGTTCTATGATTGACCATCTCTTTTGGATACAACTGGGATATCGAATTGGATCCAGGCCATCTGGAGTGCATTGGATAAAATAGATGTCACTACAAAATAATAAAGTTGACACTGATGGATTCAAAGAAAAGTATAAATCACTAATTACTGCTTTGCTATCTGTAGCTTCTACTTAAAATTCGATTCAAGACGTCTAGATAGGTTCTTACTTCTTTAGGGTTCCGATGAATCATCCTGATAGAATTTTAGACATTAAAAACAAAAAATAAAGTCAATGGAAAAATATTTTTCAACAGGTTGTGTTCCCAAGTTTTACATTGCTCTCCTGATTTAGTTTTTTCAATCACCAGCAGGGTGCAAATTGTGATCCTGTGTGAAGACACATGGCGGTTTTTCTACTATTGACAGTTAGCTGCTGCTTCTTCACAACATTGCTGATGGCCGCTCGTTTTGTGTATTCTTGCAGAAAACTGCGGGGAGAGGTGGAAATAATGTGTCTGATATCGCCCTAAACAAATAATGGGCTGAGGCAGCTCTTGAGATGGAAGCCGAGCAGACGGAGGGCGGATAGGAGAGAAATAGAGCTAGAAAGAGAGACCAATACTCTATTTTGACTGAACTGCAAAATGGGATTTGCATAAATAAGGCTGAAACATCAGCAGGGTCTTTTTTGCAGCCAACAGCAAGGCTAAGATGAGGGAAAAGAGATGATTTGTGTGTTTGTACGTGTGGGAGATTTTTTTTTTTCCCTCTCCTCATTTTAAAGTGAAAACAAGCTGGCAGCAAGGTCAGAGTTTCCTTCTTCTTTTAATCCTTAACCTTACCTGTGGAGAAAACTGCCGGAAACGACGCTGATGAAAAGCTCTTATTTCCTCTCTCTCATAAGGAGATTTGCTGACGTAGCTGGGAGGGGTCTACCCTTTAACCAGAGTACGATGACTGTTACATAAGCATAAAATAAATAAACCCCAAATCCAATCAGACTATTTTCCGCCTTCCTTTTCATCTGACGCTCCATATTTATAGGAAAAAAACTCATATTTGGAGCCTCATTATCTTGTTTTCCCATTACCTATAATGAACTTGAGCGCTACGTCTTCCTCATGATAGACTGTTCAGTTTCTTTTACTGCAGAAAAAGTGAGATTGATCTCTCCGATTACTTGAATGAAGCTTTGTTGTCTTTGTGCTTGTAGAGTACACACCTGGTGCGTTTGTGCATCAGTGTATTCCTCGTGACAGTCATGTCAGCAAGCTCTCCAATTAGTGTCTCGTTAGTGGGGAATTAGAGGCAACAGATGATTGACACTTCATACTGTTTGTGCCTCTGTGCGGGCACATCCTCGCTTCAGACACATTTGTGTAAAATTTGTGTTTAGGCTTTGATGGAACCGCTGGAGGGCATACATGCCAGTTAGGGCTGAATGAGCTGGAGGCTGGACCTTGATTTGCTATAAATTATGATTCAAAGAAACAAAATATGATTTTCTGTGGATTAGTTTTTGGAAACGGCACAACTGGCTTCAAGACCTTGCTTGGAGATTTTTACTGACTGGAGAAACAGAGGATGAATCTGAAAGTGGAAGATTTTAAGTACTGGTTAAGGCCTCCTGCATCAAAGCAGACATGAAGAGATTGCCTCTTTCCTCCACCTCTAAAAACAACTTAACTCCAGCTCAAGTCTGTGTGTATCTCATATTAGGCAAATTATGAAATCTCAACTTGGATTCTCTTGTTTATTTTTCTTTGAAGGTGCAACCCATCTAAAACATCCAGGTGGACCAATGTCATTCTTAAGTAAATTTCATTGACTAGATATTGATATATTGCAGTGAAACGGTGGACCAGATGTTTATTGTAGGTGTTTGAGGTTGTTTTATACCGGTGTTACAATGTCTGACTTATATGTCTGAGTCATGTCAATTCCTACATCTGTACCAACCCATTAAGGTCTAATAGATTTAGTTTTTGGTGTTCGTGGACAGAATCTTGAGGTGTAGTCATGAAAAGAAAGATATCTGGTTTGCTTTTTTGCAGATGATGTGGTTCTGTTAGCATCTCAGCTGTTTGGAGCCGGGCGTGAAGCAGTTGGGATAAGAGTGGGTCTCTTTACCTGTCCTGTTGACTTTATGCAGTGGAAAAGCTTTTCTAAGGCACCATAATGGACTAAGACTATTGGACTGCAATATTAGGTCTCAAAAAGATTGAGCTGATCTGTTTAGTTAGTTTTAAGTGGTAGCTTTTGCTGTTAGTGTTGCCTAGATGGGTGACTATTTTATAGTTTATTTAAATGTGATGTAAAGAAACTATACGCTTCCAGTGGAAACCATTATTATAAATGTGAATGGGAATCTCAAAAATTAAGGGAACTTGTCCTTTAATCTTCTTTGTAATTCACTGTTCATTACTATCCAGATTTTTGAAAAGCACTTTGCGTGTGTAGTCAATATGCTTTTTATATTTATATTTCCCAAATGCAATAATTATTTCTGTCAGCTGTCTATGTCTGCTTTCTTCCAGTTCATTGAAATCCTGGAGGTTCCCATGTGTATCTTGGGAGATAATAGGGCTGCACTGTATTAGAAAAACATAAGGTTGCAATATTATTGTTGAATATTTCAGTGATGATTAACCCACATTTTCATCGCCTTTTTATTTTCCATCTTTTTTCAGCATCTTGATGAATATCTGTATCAGGTTTGGGCAGTAGGAGCCCATCCAGCAGTCTACATGTCTAATCTTCATGCAGATTATAAAAACAGGGCAACTTCTACATCTCTGCGTCATGTGAGAGATGTAGAAGTTGCAATCTGGCATAGTGAAGCACTAAATGAAGTCTAGTTACGCTAAAGCTCAGTAATTTGGATTGTGGATTTTATTTGATGATCAAGTCTTTATGGTCTCTCTAAAATTTTACGTATTCTTTGTTATTTTTCTTTGGGCCAGCTTGTGTCTAATCACTTTTATCTCTGCCTTCTACCTTCATTAGCTTAGTCTGTTGAACTTCCATGATGCTGAATTAGCTTTGGCTTGAAACGAAGCTAATCTTACGCCATTTTGGTGACACATTTTTGTAAATAGCAAGGAATGAGTTCAACATCTGTCTGAAGAGGAGCCTCTCTGGTGTCCCACAGTTTGATTTGGTTTCGGTGAAGCCGGCTTCTGTTTGTGTGTAGCAGCGATCTGCGGTGCTGACGGTTGTAAATCACTCCTCCTGTAGACCAGCTGAGAGGAGCGTGTTGCTGTCCAAGCAGGAGCCGCTGTGTTTGTCTGCCCCCCTCTCTCTCAAACACTCCACACAGTCTGCCTCTCTCCAGGGGAACTCTGGAGCCAGTTACAATGTTGAGTGTTTTTGGAAAAGCTCCTAAATATTTGCAGGATGACAATGTAATCCGACTGCCTGGGCTGCCTTCTTTTTTAGAAGGATTGTGCTCCTCGTTGTTCAGACACTGGCTAGTTTGGAGTGGATTGCAAACCTGGGCATTTGATTCCTCGTGATACTTTAAATTCAATCCCTGTTGTTTCAAAGTGTACTGCTATGATATCGTAATCATATTACAGATGATCATCTTAGAGATGGTTCTGTTTTTCATGGGGAACAATGAATTTTCTTAAGTATTTAAACTTAGTGGTAGTTGTTCAGCAGCCAGAAAAAAAGATAATATTTAGTGTTTCTGTCCAACATAGTAAATACTGTATATAAAATAAAATATAATGCCTGAAATATTAGCAAAAGATCCAACTTCACAAAGTAATGATAAAAATATTGTGCATGATGATTTTAATCAATGATAAAAATTCTTTGCTTACAGTTTTGAACCTGAATAAAAGAAAGATCTTTTTGGGATTAAGAGTTTATCACTTCCCAGTCAACACTTTGGACAATTCTGCAAAAGTTAAGCAATTACAAAATTGTGAATTTTGCTTAGAAAATTAAAGCTACAATGAACCTCTATAATTTTCTTCACTCTACTGTGTCATCTGTCTTGAGCCCTTTGGAAACTGTCCTCTGTCTCAAATATGGGCATGTACTTCACGGAGACTACATCTGTAGGGGTTAAAATGATTGACTTGGAAAATATGAGTTTATGAAGCTTAGAAGATAGTCATCTCTTCTTGCAAGCCTTCCAAATAGACCTTTGCAATGTCAACAATGTGCACACTGATATTGCAGACATGATATACTGTCTTGTTCAATAAATTAGAATATGCGTTCCAGTAAGGCTCGTGTGTAAATAACCTTTAGGCTGGCATTAAACATGCTTTTCATTAAGCCAATATTTCCATAACAATGTTTATTAATTGGTCTGATGTAATATTCTAATCTTAAATGTTGTGTTTTCATTATCTGTAAGTGGAAAATCATCATAATTAATAGAAACGTATATTAAACTTCAGTCTGTGTATAATTAAACAATATAATGTGTTTCACTTAGTGAATTGAATTAC
This sequence comes from Brachyrhaphis roseni, assembly GCA_903066815.1. Lineage (NCBI taxonomy): Eukaryota > Metazoa > Chordata > Actinopteri > Cyprinodontiformes > Poeciliidae > Brachyrhaphis > Brachyrhaphis roseni. Next base: position 13,044 of record CAEFZY010031392.1, read on the forward strand.
TGAAATAAATTAAAATTTCAATAACATTCTACCACAATCCTGGTCACCCTCTTATTACAAAGAAATAATATTCATCCGTGTTTATGCTACACTCACGAAATACAGTACTATAAAAATCTGAATGCTTGTTTTTTTACTGTTCTGTCACAATACTTTATCTCAAACTTAGATCTTTTGTTGGGTTCATAACTTCAAAAAACTCCACATTCAAAAGGGAAACGTCTTTCTTTCACAAACTGATAGAACGTTCTGTTACGCACCAAAATTCTCTGGAGATAAAAAACCTCATTTTTATTGAGCAATAGTGATTTCTCCATAGAGTGAATAAGAATTTAATTTGCTGAGCTGTTCTTCAGAGAGAAACCTTCCATACTCGTTTACGTAATGTGATAATGACCAGAGTTGAATTGGGGCTATCTTGCTTGAAAAAAAAAAAAAAAAAAAATATATATATATATATATATTTATATATTTATATATACACTGAACCCTCTGAGTTTGGCTGAGTCCAGTTTTCTCAGCTAACCTCTTTTTTTTTTTTTTCACCAACAGGGTCAGAAATGTTTTGCACTAGTCCTGACTTCCTTAGTTTCCTGACTGTTTAGTCAAACCGTAACATTTGTGTGGATTCAAAGGACATTTTCCCAATCAGCCTCTGAAAATACTATCAGTTTCCAGACAGCGGTCACATGTAAACGTGGTGTTGGGGACATTCAGACCAAAAACTCCAGTGTTGCATTCTGGAATCCAGTTCATCGGTATTGCACGTGCCACGCAACATGACAGTTCATGAACTACAACCACAGTTGAAACATGGCATTTATCAAACTCCCAATGACAAACACGTCCTCTCAGGGGGAGCTTTTACAAAGGATCAAAGACATTTATCAATAAACTAACATTCATTGGATTGTTAGTTGAATCAGTCGAATCATGATTGTGTCACTGGTTTTGAACTTTGAGCAACGCTTCACTAACGAAAGCAAATTTACTTTAGTTGAGTTTCAGCTGTTGTTTAAAATGCTCACATTGTAGAACAACATGGGTGGAAAATAATGTTGACACTAAACTGATATATTCAATACCAGATCAAGCCTAAGGAAATGAACAACTAATTAACATATATAAATATATATATATATATATATATATATATTTAAAATTAATTTTTTTCTTTCTGTTGATGACTGAATATGTTTTTTTAAGGGGCCTCATGAGTTTATTCTGGTATCCATGAACTTGAGTCGACTCAAATCATAAAATAAAACTTTTCCAAATTTCAATGTTGCAGTAATACTAAGGTGATTGTAAATGGAATACGTGTTTAGTTTTAAGACTGTAGCCACTTGTTAACTTGCTCTTTCTTTTCTATCCGCAGTGTGCCCAAGGGCCGTTGAAAGCCCCCTTGGGGGAGTTTCATAAATACACAAAGAACAAGAAAAGCCTTCTGGACTATTGTTTTTGTTTTTACACACTTTCCAATTCACACACACACACACACACACACACATATACATCCACATACACACACCCACTCATAGACAAGGACGTAGGGAGAATGTTGGAGGTGCAGGAGGAAAGGCCAGCGGCGGCAGGTACAGCAGCGACACATTTCACCAAGAAGGAGAGAGCAAAGAAAGAAAGAGAGGAGGCCAAGGACGGCCGGGGGAACCTGTCCAACATCACCAATCCCGTCTCTGGCTCCAGGAACGTGCGTGCAAAAGCGGCACTCACCCACACAGGCAGTCCTCATCAGCTCATCACTCCACCCTGTTCTGTAGTCCTGGGAGCCCCATCAATGCACTCCAATAGGCTGAAGAACTCCCCGTCCACCAACACGCAGAGGTAGGCGAACTTACACTCCCGCCCACCCTGGCTTTTGCTTGCTTGCAAAAATATTGACACCCATTTAAATTTTTCACAAATTATGTTATTATAACACATTCAGTGTGTTTTATTGGGATTTTATTTGGTCGGAGAACACAAATCAGTAAAAAAAAAAAAAAATGAAGTGGAAAGAAAAATCTAAATACGCTTTTCAATGTTTTCCAGAATTTCTTTCATCCCCATTTACTCTGCTCCACCTAAATAAAATTTAGATCGATCAATTATTTTTGGCTAGTAGATGGAATGAGGCCACCATCTACTAGCCATAGTGGCTAGTAGATGGTGGCCTCACCTTTGCAACTGTGAGGCCAGTTGCAAAGGCCTCACAGAACATTGTTTATTATGAAGACCAAGGAACACCACAGACAGGTCAGGGAGAAAGTTCTATTTTGTATAGGCTTCACCCAGTTTAAGGTTATCGCTTGTGGGTTTATCCCTCGTGCTCAGGGATAAACCCACTTTTTCAAGGCTGGCGCAGCACTGAAAAAAGCTTAGTCCATGCCCACCCTCCTAAATGCCAACCCAGTAAGTCTGTATAAATAACAGTCAGACCGGACAAACGGCTCCCTCTTTTGTGCCCGTCTTGTCAGATGGGGTACATCATGTCCTTTGACAGGCACCAGATCTGCGAGGGATGCCTGGACCCCCAGCTTCTGTGCTCTCTTCCCGCTGGAGGAGAGGAGGCAGAGGTTAGACTTTTTCAAGGCTGGCGCTAGGCGGGGCTACGGGCCCACCGAGTCCGGTTACTGCTTGTGGGGAGATGCTCGCTATGCTGAGCGGGAATCGGATGATTCCGCCGGCAGAGAGGACGACAGCGATGAGGACGACAACAAGAGCAGGAGTGGTTCGGATGTTGCTTCCCAGCTGAGAAGCACTGAGGTGTAAGAGAGGCGGCTGAGTGGATCTTCAGTCAACCCCGGACTCCGTATGTCCGACTCAACCCCGCTCCCAACTGTGGACTCGCTTCTCCTCGAGCTACCTAGCTTAGCTAGTGCTAAGGGGCTTCTCGTCCCCCAAACTCCCCTGCAATGTTCGAATGAACTGGCGGGATGGTTTGGCTCCGCCCCGAGTCACCGCTGGACCCCATCTGGCCTCAGTTTCCCGCCCCAATGGCTTGCATAACTGAGACAGCGGCTGAGCCTGCGAAGGTGAGGGCGCCTGTTTCCACTTATTCGCCCATCACCAGGGTGGAGGGGTTCACGGAGCGGAGTTTTCCCTCTGTTCCCCCTCTGGATCCGGGCCTCGCTGACGTGTTTGGGGCCAGGATGTCAGGATTAGTCGGCCTGTGCCCCCTTCTAAGCACGATCAGGTGATTACCAGGTTCTCTGACCGGGCCCACTAGTGTGTCTATCAGATAACAGCTGCCACCAATAATGCTGCTTTGTTGGCATACGGCATCTCCAAGAGGGTGGAGGAAAGCTGCCTTACCAGAGGAGCTGAAGGGCTCTCTCTGCAAGGCGGCTGACTCCATACTCAATCTGTGCGCCACCTCAGCGATTTGTTCCTCTCAGACAGCTGCATGGGCCACTCTGATCCAGAGGACCACCTGGCTCTGTCTCTCGCCATCTATGTCCAAGAAGCTCCAGAAGGACCTGCTGGATGGCCCTATCATCCCTGATGCGCTGTTTGGTGCCAATTTCCAGTCTCTCTTATCAGAGTCTAAGAAGACCCAGGAGATTTCGGAGTCCGTCCTCCACCTGGTAGGGCCGCAACCTGTCCCCTGCACCTCTGGCCGCTGGAGGGGCCAACGTGGCCGCCGTCAACAATAGAGACGCTCCACAGCTGCTGCAGCCTCTTCCCGTTCCGCTCCTCCGCCACCCTCCTCCACCTCGCTTCAGTTCTTCCCGGTACGACAGCCAGCGACCCAGCGTCTCCCCAGAAGACGTCAGCCCGAACCATCCGGGACCGGCCAGCTGCAGGGACCACTGAGAAGGCAAGCTAGGAAATGACTAGCTGGGGGGAATGTGTGTGATAATGTGAAATGTTTTGAAATAAAACACAAACATATCGCTGAGAGCAAAATTCCTGCAGGTTCCAGCTCTGTCAGATCAGCTGATCTCACAGCAGCTTCCTCGCACACATTCCCCACACACAGCGAGCCGTCGGCTTCTAGACAGCTGTTTAGGAGGCACCGCAGCTCCGCGGTTTCTACACAGAATTTTTCTGTCTCAGTGGATAAGTCTGCCTCTTCTGATCAGTCTGAATCTGAGAGCGTATTCTGTGAACAGTCAAAGCCTACTGTGATTCCGGCTGCAGGTTCACACTCATTTCACCTTGTGAGTGGCGACTGTTTATCATCTGTCCGGCAGCGGTCTGCGCCGAAATGGCGTCTTAAGCACCCTGACCCAACTTCAAGGAAACGCGCAGGTTCGCCCTCGGCCTGACATGAACGCGGTCACGTCATGCGACATGGAGGCTAACAGCCAGGCCAAACCCCTTATTTCTCCCCCCGAGAATCTCCGAGGCAGAGGACGGCATTAGGGGTTTTGACTTTGCTGAAGTTCATGTGAACCACAGCACCTCACATGAATGCACGCCCGCTTTCAGAACATTATTCAGAGTGGCGGCGCGCATGTTCCCTCGACAGGTGGATGGATCGGCTAATCATCAGGGGTTATACGCTGCAGTTTGGAGGCAAGCCTCCGCCTTTCAAGGGGATCGTGGAGATGCTTCTACCATTTCCGGAGCAGAACGCCGCTCTTAGGTCAGAGCTGCAGGAACTGATAGCGAACGGTGCAATTTCCACTTTTCCACAGGCAGAGGAAAACGCAGGGTTTTATTCCCGCAGGAGGAGTGAGACCCATTCTTGATCTGTCCCTGTTCAACAGCTTGATCGTGGAGAGGCCATTCCAAATGCTAACAATCAGGAAAAAGTTCACCGGGACCACTGGTTCACCTCCATAGATTTAAAAGACGCATACTTCCATGTCCCCATCATCCTGAAACATCAGAAGTATCTGCCTTTCTCCTTCCAGGGTAGTTTGCCATATAGGAGACAGCAAAAAGTTGCTCGGATGAGACTCAAGTCTTAACTTTTACTACCAAAATTGTTTTGTGTGTCGGGCTGAAGCATCATGCTGAGAAACTGCTTTTCATAAGCAGGGCTAGAGAAGCTGCTCAGAGTTGATGTGAACATGGATGGAGCTTAATGTGGCTCGTTAGAAGACTTGAGGTTGTGGTGGAGATTTTAGCTTCCAGCAGGACTGCCGCTTTTCAGTCTATCCTGAAAGCATGTCATTTGCGCATGCACTAAAATAAATACTTCTGTGAGTGTTTTTTTCTTACTCTTTTTGTATATCATTAATTGTATAAATAGCATATGATTTGAAAAGAATAAAAATACAGATACAAATTTTTAGGTAAAAGAATACCCATGTGTCAGTATCATGGGATCAGAACTAAATTCAACGGAAAATCTGTAACAAGACTTGACCATGTGAAAACCATGCATAATTTCTAAAATTTCATTTCAAAAGTCCACTTCTTTGTGTTAATCTATTACACAAAGCGCTAATAAAAGTTCAAGCTAGTTAGTGATTATGTGCCAAAATGCTGTGAATAAAATAGTTGTTGATAGAACAAAATATTTTGCATCAGTATATTGCTTAATGAAGCATCTCTTCAAATTTATACATAAATCCTTCTATTTTCCCCTCAAAGATCTGACTTTGTATTAGACTGGTTCAGAGAATCGGGTGTGAAACGGTGAACTCCCATCAGTGGGGAACTCTCAGCAGAAGATACTATAGTGCTGTCTTTGTGGAGCGCAGATCCAGGAAATGATACTCGCACCACTCTGAAAAATTGCTGTTTTGTTTACAGCTTCTGGAGAAAAAGCTGATGTAACTTCCTGTTTTGTGTTGCCATCAATGCCACTCATAATCAGGTAGATCTTCAGTATTGAGAAACAGAGCAACATGGTAGAGGCGAGTGTACCGAATGTGTGCAGTCGCTAATAGTAAATGTTCCAGATGATAACCTGCTGTGTTGCACATGCTGCAACTTGTTCGTTTTTCCAGTCTTATTTCTTATTGTCACAGATTCAGTTTGTGTGGAAACACCTAAAACTTGACACTTTGTGGCTCAAATGTTTAATTTTTCAGCTGTATAAAAAGTATTTGTTCCAGCTGCGGTTTTGATGTTCCATATCCTGCATCCTGCTGATGCAAAATTGGTATCTTTGCGTAACTTACCTCTTCATAAGTGATGGCGAACTGTTCTGGGGTCAGGGAGTCCGCTGGGCTTGGAAGTTCTCCCCGCTGACTCATGGTTCTGGAGTCCCTGGAAACGGCTGTCTGGACTGCCAAGACTCTGGCTTTGTTTTTCTTTCTGCACGTTCATACAGTCGCATAAGGCTGTGGCTTTGGTCTTTAGACTGGTTGGTTTCTGCTTCACACTACCTGTTGTGAAGCAGAAACCAACATCTACACTGTGTGTAAGAAGAGAAGAGACAGAAAGATTAGGGTGTGGTGGGGGGGACGTTTTGTTCCAGTTGGATGTTACAACTCCACTGCTCTCCATAAGAGAAGCCATTTGTGGATGGTCTATGACTCTCCAGTGTGCCCTGGATCAAAGAACCATGCAAAACTATTCACGCCCCTTTATGTTGTCACATTTGGTCACGTTCTACTCACAACCTCAATATATTTACAGAGTCTTTTATGTGATAAAGATTAGTGAATAATTGTTAGGTAGAAGAAGAATGATTCTCAAAGTACAAATCTGAAAAGTTTGGCATGCATTTGCAATTATCCCTCCTGAGTCATTGCTTCGTAGAACCGCCCAATTCTCCTTTTACAGCTGCAAGTCTTTAAGGTCTATGTCTCTACCAATTCTGCACATGTAGACTCTGGCAGTTTTTCCCATTGCTCTTTGAAAAATACGTTACTATATTTGAGTCATTCGCATTAAGCTATTTATCAATTAATTGCACGATGAATTAAAGTGAGCTTGAGAATTTCCATTCCTATGGTTAATATTTTTTCAAGTGAAATTTTGTTTACAGAGGCTTCATAGTCCATGGTATTTATGGTTTTGGTTGTGTGTGGTTTTATTAATTGTTTTAGTTTGCTGTGTTTTATTCTAGATATTTAAATTGTTTTCCAGTTCTAGTGTGGAGTGTTTTTTTTTTTTTTTTTACAAAATGAAAGTTTATTAGTCTTTGAGAGGAGGAACTTGCATTATTATGCCATCATCAATATATTACTTAAAAATGGTCTCAAAACAACAATATTCTCGTTTATCGCAATATTTTATAGGACGATTTCTCGTCCAGTAAAATTTGATATGGTGTGTTATTTTTTTGCTCTCAGTTTTTGGGACTTTGGTCCGTTTTATTTATGCTATAGTAGGTCAAACTGTGTGTTTTGGGTTGTCCTGTTGGAGGTTGACTTCCTATTCAGCCGCAAGTTATTTGCAGCGTTTTTTTCCTCCTGGATCTATCTGTATTAAACTCTGCTGAAGAAAAGCATCCCTACAACATAATGCTGCCACCACCATATTTCACCGAGGGGGTAATGTGTACAGGGTGGTGCACTCTGTTTCTTATCAGATCAACTCACTTTGACGCAGTTGGGATCTTCTCTTGCTTTTTTCATTAACTAGGTAACATCTGAGCTCCAATTGGTTGACTGGATTTTATTTTAGGGCATCAGGTTGAAGTTGGATTATTTATCCTTTTATTTCATTCAAATATTATTTAACCATTTGTACTAAGAACAAATTCTTATTTACGATAGCAACCTGTGTTTTGATCTCTTATTTTCTGTAAGTAAAACAAATTGAAGCTTGTGGTATAAATATGGTAAATGAACATTTTTGAATCGTGCTGTAACTAGTAAATAACTTATCATTGATAAACATTTAAATAGTTAAAATTAATAAACCTTTCTTTTTTCTTGCCTCCTGCAAATAGAGAGAAAAAAATCCCATGTTTTAAACAAAAGGAGAAAATGCCTAAACACTGATACCTACCTAAAGTAGGTATCAGTGTTTATTAAATCTGTCCTCTGTTTCAGCCCTAAACCTAAGACGGAGGCCATGGTACGATCCCCTCCTGTCATGTCCCCCTCCACTGCTGCCCAGATGGACTCTAAAATGCCCAATCAGAGTAAACCAGGGAGCGCAGGCAGCCAATCACAGCCCTCCTCCTGCGATCCCAAAACCATGGGTGCCAAAGCGGCGCAAAATGTGTCTGGGGGAATGGGACTAAAAAATGGCCAGGGCCTGACGTCCGGTCCCAGCTCCAAGGTGAAGGCCAAGAGGGAAAGGAGCACCTCAGTGGAGTCGTTCGAGCAGCCAGAGAGTGGCACGCCCACCAATGAGGACAGAGGTAACAACTAAAATGTTTCAGCTAAGATAAAGGCAATATCAGCATTTTGATGCAACCAGGTATTTTATTTTTGCAATTTTCCAGATGCTTCAGTGCAATCTCACTCCTTTACCTTATAGACCCTGATAAATTTGGACACTTTTCAACCAAGCTGATGAATGGACTGTGTGTGTGTGTCTACAGATAACAGCAGGGCAAAGAGGATTTGTGTTGCAGAGAGGAGGAAGCCGTACAGTGGAACTGACTGGGGCTCTGGAGGAGAAAGTGATGAAGACGACAGAGGTTTTTTCAGTAAGTCCGGCAACATCCCGGAACATGTGGCTTTCCTTCTGCTGATTACCTAAACAAAATTGGATTTCTTAATAAATTTCTACTGCCTCATAAAGTCTCTCTCCGCTATAATTTTTAGATTGTAACTCGAGCGAAGTGAATCCCCAGGACACACATTCTACCTCCAACGCCGGACTCAGTCGCTCCTCCACGCCTTCCCACAATACTCTGGGAGGCCAAGGCTCCACAACAGAACTTACCAGTGGTCAAAAATCAGGCTCAAAACTTGTCCATGTCTTCTCCACAGAGTGGGCAAACACGTAAGGAAGCTTTTTTTAAATTTTTTATTTAATTTTTTAAAAATAGTTTTGATTATTTATGAAAAGACAAATGAATAAAATCTACACTATTTTACAATTACATAGTTGATCTTTTAAAGCTAATGGCAAGATTGTTCTGTGAAATTAAACTCACTTTAGGTAGTGCAACACCTACAGAACATGTTTTGGCCAATTTTCTCAGTTTGTAGAACAATTTGTGGTTGTAAATTATTACTTTGACTTAATAAAATACCAAAAAGTCATTCACACATGCAATCACATAGTTATTTTGAGTACTTCCAGTTTCTTTTAGCTGTTTTTCTCCTTTTTTTATTTACATGTTTTCGTCAAAATTGAAATTTTGCATTGAAACAAGAATGGAATAATAAAATTATGATTTGAAAAGAGCTAAAACATAGTAACCATTTTAGGTTAACATATTTTTGTAATTTTCCGGAAAGTGGCAGTAAAAAGTAATTTTCAGTTCTGATTGAAATGAGTCAGTAGTTTCAGAACATGATGAAATAAAAGTTTGCTAAAATACATTACAAGTTTGAATAAATACACATATCTTGTCAATAAGATATTTTGCCCGATTGGGGAGTTTTCCCTGAGGTAAATACCCACACATGTTTCAGATACCAAAGGTCACAGAGAGCGTATGATCACACAAGAGCGATTGGAAAGAGGAACGTGTCTATTTATAACAACTGGTGATATTAAAAATGTTCACAATTTTATTGTTCTGGCATGATCTTTTATTTTTGTGCTGCCTTGGTGTCCATTCTGGCTTTTGAGGTAATCAGAATCCAAACTGGCTTAAATAACATGAGGTTGAAAATCGGATGCTTCAAATCAGAATATGTCAAGTGACTTTAGTATGCATTTAAAAAGTGTATTTCATTATACCTGTTATATGGGTCCATGTTTCACTATGTAGCTGCTGCATTTTTGTCAGTGTACTTTTATTTTGTCCGCCAACTTTATCTTGTTTTTCCGTCCATGGTCAGAATTGGTTGTTGGTTGTTTGCAGAAGGTATATCAAAGAGCAGAACAAAACGTGTGCCTATTCTCCATTAAAACTTTCATTTATTTATATTTCTTTACTCGCCTGTGCCTTTTTCAGTGGACAAAACTTAGGTTCACACCTTAGAATTGTGGACAAATGACATGTCTAGTAACATCTGCATCACCTCTGTGCTATATCTGATGACTGATATCTGACGGTCTTCTGGTCCTCAGGGCAGCTGATGCAGTTCTAACTGGCCGCACAGAAAACATCATTGACTTCCACATTGAAAACTTCAAGGATAAAGCTCACCTGCTCTTGGTAAGGAATACAAGCTTCAGAGAGTGTTGCACACTTAAGCTTGTGGTTTTAATAACACCTTTATGTTGCTTCTCCTCTGTCAAAGAACAATGCATCTGGTGTCCTGCGAAATGACTCGAACCCTCCTCAGCAACCTTCGTTCCACGCTCAAGATCAAAGTCACCAGCCAGGATCGAAGCCGTCCTTATCTGGAATGTCGGAGCAAGCGCCACCCCAGGCTTCCAGTCAAGGGAGTCAACCCTCTGTTCTTCCGCAGGAGGGATCGTCCTCTGCTGGCACAGAATCCAAAAACATCCCTGGCAGCAGCCCTGGGAACCCTTCAGCCCCTGTTGACCAGGCTCCTGTTACCCAGCCAGAGGCTGGCCTCAACCCGCCAACGTCTGTTGAAGGAGGACCAGGTGGAGGCACGAGTGGATCAGGTTTGACGCCACAGCAGCAGCAGCAGCAACAGCAGCTGGCCCAGGAGCTACTCAACATGGAGGCCAACACGGAAGGCCTGTCCCAGGAACAGCTGGAGCACCGGCAGCGTTCCCTGCAGACCCTACGGGACATCCAGCGCATGCTTTTCCCTGACGACCGTGACGCCCCGCCTCCTGGGCCGCCACAAGGCCATGTTGGACCTCACGACGGAGGCCCGGATGGTCCACCTCGGCGACCAGAGCAGGGACCTCTACAGGCCATGATGGCACAGTCTCAGAGCCTTGGACCGCCGGGTGGACCTGGAGGACCTCGTCCACAGGGACCCCCGTTTGGGCCTCCACATGGCCCAAGGGAGATGCCTTTATTTCCCACTGATGACATGGTCCCTCCGGGTGGCCCTGGAGGACCAGGTGGTTGTGGGGAAGGGGATCAGATGACACCAGAGCAGGTGGCGTGGCTGAAGTTACAGCAGGAATTTTATGAGGAGAAGAGGAAAAAGCAAGAAATGCAACACCGACCACTTCCTCCAGACATGATGCATCCTGGTCCACGGGGCATGATGCGAGGGCCCCCACCCCCTTACCAGATGGGTCCCGGAGAGATGTGGGGGGGGCCAGGCGGTCCACCAGAGCATTACCCGGAGCGAATGGGTATGGGGCCCGGTCCTCGGGGTATGGGCCCTCATATGCAGAGGATGCCTGGCTTCTCCGGCATGATGAATCCTGAGATGGAGGGCCTGCCAAGGCCAGGAATGGGCTGGCCGGACGACATGCCTCCGAGGATGGCAGAAGCCCGAGGCTTCCCTGGGGCCCCCGGAGGAATGTTTCCTGGTCCGGGGGCCCGTGGTGAGCGTTTCCCAAACCCCCAGTCAGTCCAGGAGGCAATGTTCCACCAAGGAATGAGTGGGGAGAAAGGCCTCCCCCCTGGGATGATGATGGATGTTCAACGGATGATGGGACACCAAAGAGGCGGAATGGAACCCGGTAACGGCATGGGAATGTTTCCCAGAATGCCTGTCGATGGCCCTATGAGTCCGTCATCGAGGCTCCAAGCGATGGGGGGCAGAGAAATGGGGCCTGAGTTTGGCATTGGGCCAGGTCCTGGCCCAGGACCTCATATGCATCCATCCAAACTACGAGATGGACCCATGAACATGAGTCCCGACGAAATAATGAGAATGAGAACAGGTGGAGGACCGCCAATGGAGAACATGGGGCCACAAGGCAGGCCGATGCAGGTCCCTCCCTTCCCTGAGCAGACACCAGCAGACTTTCCCATGGGACCAGGGCGGCCCTTCCCTGGGGGCCCTGGAACATTGAGGGGTCCCCACGCAGACCCAGCTTTTGGGCCAGAGCACAGATCAACGCCATCAGGAGGAAATGGTCGCATTAACCATCTTTCCTCCGCTGGTGGTCCGGCCCAGGGACAGAGGGGCCGGAAACCAGCCGATCTAAATGTCCAAGCAGGAGGGGGGAACTCCCCTAGTGTCAACCCCCTCAAGTCTCCTCCTCTGAGGCAAGTTCAGTCCCCCATGATGGGCTCCCCCTCCGGGAACCTCAAATCTCCTCAAACACCATCTCAGCTCGCTGGCATGCTCAGCGGTCCAGCGGGCCCCAGCGCACCTCCGGCTCCTCCAACATCTGCACCAATGAAATCCCCCCACTCCATGATGGGATCAGCAGGTGCCTCTCCTGTTCACATGAGGTCCCCATCTCTTCCAAACCCCTCTCCAGGCTGGGCCTCCTCACCAAAACCACCCATGCAGAGTCCTGGAGTGCCCTCCCAGGGTGGCAAGCCTCCACTAAGCATCACTTCACCAAACATGATGGGGGGTATGGAGCCGGGTATGTGTGTCTTATCTTTATCTGAGATCAGACACACACAACCTCAAAGTTCTTTTTTCTTCTCATTTTCATGTAAATTTGTTCTTATTTAGAGTGTTTTAAACCATTCTCTGATATTTTTGTCACAATTATCATGTATTAATGGCTTAATGCAAAAATATGTTTAAAAATTCAAAATAAAAGCTGCAAGGTGATACATCACTTATTCAGAACTAGACCGGGGTGGGGTTGGTTATGGTCCAGTGGCTCCCCCTGCTGGTCACCAACTTGAGGAGCTGTACATCATGTAGACCCAATCAAAATTTTGAATTAGAAACAGATATGATAAAACTTTTGTGTTGTGTGTTGCAAAAATAATTATAACATAAAGCAAACTTCTGGTACTTTAATCCATTTGTTTATGTCATCTTTGTTCATTTTGTCTTCTTTTAGGGGGTAACGGGCCTCCCACGGCTCCTCCCTCATCGGGGGCTCCATCTGGCTCCATGTCCCTCCCAGGCAATGTCCCGTCTGGCAGTCCGTACACCATACCACCAGAACCAACACTCTCCCAGAATCCGCTGTCCATCATGATGTCACGCATGTCCAAGTTTGCGATGCCCAGTTCGACTCCGCTTTACCACGATGCCATAAAAACTGTAGCCAGCTCGGACGACGACTCGCCCCCAGCTCGCTCTCCCAACCTGCCTTCAGTGAACAACGGTGAGCCATCTTCTTCCTGTTTAATATGGGGTTTCAATTTGTTACATGGCAACCATAAACTTCAGTGCGTTTAGTTAGGATTTTTTGTGATAAACCAGGGATCTGCAAACTGTGACTTGCAAATTTGACCAAACATACTAAGACTTTATATGCAGAGATCTATAGCTCAGGAGGTAAAATCTCATAAGAAAAACTTAAAATTATAGTCCCCACACACCTGGTCTTTATGAAAGACTAGAAAGAAGAAAACTAGACAACTTTTAGAAATCTTGTTTAAAGTTAGCCAAAATCCACCCATGAATCAAAGCAAACAGGAGGTGCTCTGGTAAGATGGGATCAAAATTTAACGTTTTTGGTCTAAATGCAAACAGAATGGCCCAGTTAAAGTCAAGACCATTGACGTTTCAATTTGACTGAGCTTGAACTGTTTTGGACAGAAAGCTGGCAGACACAGAAAGACCAGCTGTTGCAGCTAAAGATGGTTCTACACTGAGTTGACTCAGAGGGGTTCAGCAGAAATGCATTCCACATTTTACTCACCCCCTAAATATTTTGAAGTTTCTGGTTGTAATGTGACACGTGAAAAGGTTTATGAGCTATGAAAGCACTGTTAATTAACTGGTTTCTTCTTGTGCTTTTACTGAGAACTAATTTTTTTCTGCCCACAGGTATGGCAATGAATCACCAAGGAAATCCTCGCATGATGGGACCTGGGAACACTGGACCCATGCCTGCGCTCAGTCCTCTGGGCATGAATCCTTTGGGTTCCCAGCCTCTTTCTCATGGCATGCCCCCTCAGATGCCCTCTCCGAATGCACCCAATATGGGCCCAGGCATGATGTCTCACGGCATGATGATGCAACCAAACCCACAAGACCCTGGTATGCCAAATCCTCAAATGATGCCTCAAGGACGCATGGGTTACCCTCATCGAAACCAGGGTTACCCCCTCACACAGTCCCCATCCCAACAAGGCCCCTTCTCCCCACACAACGGCCCAGGCCCCCAAGGCTTCCCTGGTCATTCAATGGGGTTCCAGGGTGAACCGGGACCTATGGGAGGACGGATGGGGAACATGCCTCATGGTGGAGGGGGTGACGGGGGCATGTGCAAGCCAAATACTCCTGGTGGGCCAGAGTTCAACAACATGCAAGGAGGATTTGGAGATGCAGACCTTCATGAAGTGATGCGGCCGGGAGCATCTGGCATTCCCGAGTTTGATTTGTCCAGGATAATCCCGTCGGAGAAACCCAGCCAGACTCTGTCGTACTTCCCCAGAGGCGGAGGGGAGAACCCTGGGGGTAAACCGCCTCACCCGTCTGGGTTTCCAATGCAGGCCATGATGGCCGACGGTCCACCAAGGATGGGGATGCCCATGCAGGGGATGGGGGGCATGTCGGGTGGACCCGGTGGGGGAATGGGACCCCAAGACATACCAATGGGCAACCCAGGTCACAATTCAATGCGACCACCAGGATTCATGGGCCAAGGCATGATGGGCCCTCAGCACCGGATGATGTCTCCTGGGGGTCCGGGAGGGATGATGCAGGGGAGACAAATGGCCCACCCAGGCCCTGGTGGCTCACCTAACATGATGATGTCACTACAGGGCATGGGTGGCCCTCCACAACAGACGATGATGATGGGGGGCCAAATGAGGCCTCGTGACATGGATATGGGATTCAGTCCGGGCCATGGAATGTTCTAATCCAACAAAAACCTTGTAACTAGAATGTTCTTGGACAAAAACATGAGGAAGATAAAAAGGATTATGGAGTGTAGCAAGTATTCAGAAACAGACGAACTCAAGTCAATGAGACGAAACACAAAATGAACGTTATGGGCGAACCTGTTGCCTAGTGATGTCTTGTGGGGGACAATTCCAGCTACGGAGACTAAGACGGGGCCTGGTTTGGTGTACTTTTTCTCACGCAAACATTTAATTTGACTCAAGAACTCGCAGAATGTACGAGATTGTTGTGCATCAATTTCGCAGAACTGTTCGTGGGTTTTTTTTTTTGGTTGTTTTTTTTGGTTATCTGACTGTAAAGATGACTCTGACATCAAAGAGGAACAAACCTTAAAACTAAAATGTCAGTGTGGAGATGCTACAGTATATGTCAACTTTTTTTCAAATTAAAAAACAAACAAAAAAACAAACAAAAATTTGTCACAAAAGTGATATGGAACCAGAGAAAGGAGGAGGAATACTTTGTGCTTTGTGAAGACTTTAGTGGAAATCCATCTTGTCTCTCGCTCCATCGTTTTTTGACTGTTTCTGTACAGTATATACGTGAGGGTGTGTTTGTGTGCTTGACAGATTGTATGTTTGTGTGGTATGTGTGTGTCTGTATGTATAGGCATTCTATCAGTGACCTCTTAACGCCTCTTACCCAGCTTTCATTGGGGTGGAGGAACGCCCCCTTAAAAATACTGTACGGTTTACCATTGGTGGGCTATTCAAATTTTAGTCTATTTTAATTTCCTTTGTAACTCCAGTGTATAACAAACCAAACTATGACCTCATTAAGATAATAGTATTATTAAAAAAAGCACAAACATGGACCATCTGCAGAAAGCGTCTTCTTTTCTGTTTCCAACATGCACTCAGTGTGAGGATCTTGGCAGCTTTGCCACACCATCAAACTATTTTTGCGCCTAAAACCTTCAGGACTTTGCCGGCGTGAATAATATTGCTACTACCCAGACGTGCTATGTGTCTTCTTCTTGTTCCTGTTGTGTTCCTGTTTTGTTTTTTGACTCTCGTTGACTCTGGGTAATAATCATTCCCACAGCAATAATCCATGAAGAGATGATGGTCCGCAGACTGGGACGGGAGCCGCTGAATGCAGGAAGCAGGATTGTCAGGTATTCTAGAGTTAGCGGTAGGTAGATCTGGTTAACGTTTTAGCAAGGCGAGACGCAAGGAAATGTAAACACGTACTGCTTACCATCCAGTTGACTTCCTCTCTTTTATCTATTGTATAAGCTTGTCATGTGTTTCTCCATTGGCTTTGGTGCAGAAGAGCCTAACCAGGGCTGTTGGTGATGGACTACAAATAAAAGATATTGTTTTGGTATATACATGTTGTCTATGCAGTGTGTGTGCGCTTGTTTCTGTTCATGTGCTCTTGTCATGTGGACTCCAGCCGGTGTTTGTCCCTTTTTGCATGAGCTCACCGGCATTCAGCGGGTACGAGCAGAGCAAGTCCAACCAAGAAGCCACAGCAGCATTGATGAGGGGATGCATCATGGGGGAAGAAGAAAGATAAAAGAAGCCAAACCAGACCTGTGGAGTATGTTAGTACACGGTTACATATTTGAACTGGTAGTTTGACCATTCACCAAGACACTTTGTACCTGCCAATGGGCAGTGATGGCATAGTTACTTTGAAAAAGTAACTAATCAGATTACTGATTACTCCTTGAAAAAGTAACTTAGTTAGATTACTGATTACTTGATTTGGAAAGTAACTAAGTTACATTAAAAGTAACTTTTTAGTTACTTTCAGCAG